>WMED01017215.1:0-13076 GCA_019650415.1 Pipa parva | reverse complement strand
TATTTTTTATTGATGACAGTGGTTGATCCATACATTTACTTTTGATATTGCTTTTTTTTATATACATATATAAGTAGTTACTGAACATAAAGTTATTTCTCTGATTATTGATTGCTTTGAGTCTGTTTTTAATAAAGTTTGCTTCTTTGTCTTTAGTCATCTTCGTTGTTTTTTCTTTTTCTTTACAATAATGGGATTGGGGATAGGGATGTTGAGGGGGTGAGGTTTGGAGTATGAGGGAGGATGGGAGGGGTTATTGGGGGAGATCAGGGGTAGTGGGTAATGTGGGGGAACAAGTAATTTTTGGGTATATAACTTCTTACATAGATTTTTAACAAAAGTTACAGTTTCGTCACCTGTTTCATCTGGATTTGCCGTGTCCCCCAGCGGAGCTTGAGAGTCTCCTTGTCTTTGGGAGCTTGTGTCTTGCACGTTTTGTTTTCTTTCTTTTAATCTATCCATCTCCTTCTCCATCCCATGCATATGTAGGATCTCATTTTAAAGGGAAATTTTTCTCTTTTGAAATAAAGGAAATTTATGGCAAATTTCAGTGTCAGAGGATTTTTTTTTTGCATCTCCATTGTGATAAAAGTACAGAAAAGTGGTGAACCAAGTGATCGGATTGAACTGAGCAGATTTTAAATGCAAGTTTTCGAGACTACTTGGATCACTTCATCAGGCATGGTTACGGTTATGTTTATGGCTAACACAGTGCAACGCTCTACTGATACCAACTGATAGAAGCACGCCAATGTTGCCGCATATGATAGATCTTTCTGAAGCTCACAGATTGCATGCAATTGTTAGTGAACAATAGTAATGAGTTTGCAGAAAAGCAGTCTGACCTACTGAGTTGGCCCAATTGAATTTCACAAGATACTACAAGAGGTAGTGTAAAAGAGGCCTTAGTCTACTGTGCCTCCTAATTCCACTGAACCTTTTAGGGAATGTTCTTTGTGGGGAGCTAAATCCTGGAATAAATGGGCAGAGAGCAAAAGAGTTGCCTCGTCAAGACTGGAATCCCTTTAATGCGCTCGCTGATGTCCACGTACAGGACATCAGCGAGCGCAGATCAGTCAGTCCGAAGTGAGGCGAACACTCCGCACCTCACTTCGAATTATAGTGAATTCGACTCTTAATCTAAGGCCAGGGACACACTGGCGTATGTATATGCACACGTCATTTAAATGATGTTTAAATATTAGCACTTACATGTCACTTTGCTTCCATTTGTGACCATTATTTTTCTGTTCTCATTGCTACTAATCTAGTGACCTTGTTCGCATCCATACGCTTGTAAAAGCACGACGTGAAGCATTCCAGCGCATGTTCCTCTCTATGAAAAGAAAAAATGACATTGTAGACACATCAATCATTACTTTCAATTTTTTTTTTTTTTTTGCAACTCTTATTCGGCAGTTTTTCGCAACGAACTTCCCATGTACTTAGCAATGACAGCCCCTAGCAGGTCCACTTGAAACTGGTGTACCAATGCAAATTAATAATTTTTCTAGCCCTTTTAATGGATTCCATAGCAAGTCTTTTCCACAACATACATGGAAAAAGACCAGATCAGGAGTCGGCAAACTTTGAAGAGGAGGGAGCCATTTCGCTATAAGGAAAAAAATAGTTCTTAGGAGGGGGGAGGTAGAGGAACTTGGTTGCTTTGGGGAGTCTAGTGTGTTTTATGTTGGAGTATTTTGTACACACACTCATGAGTAAATCCTATAGGGTTACAGAAAGACTGTACAGCCTGGGCTTTGTAATATGAGGGAGCCCATGACTGATGAGAAATTGGATAAATTGTGGATCTTGGGCTGCAGCTAAATCCATCTTGCTGTGAGCTGATGTAAGGTGCATTTATAAATGTGTCCTTAGGGTATGTTGTGTGTCACATACACTCCAGAGAATATGGGACCTGCCAGAAGAGATGTGTTTGTGTGTGTACATTCGAACTACTGTACAGTCTAACCTGTACATTATTTTTTTGCTTGTGTAATGCTGTGTACATACAGGTGCCTGAATCTGCATGTAAAAATTGGATATAAATGATTTATTGTGTATTGTGAGTCAGGGTATTAGGCAGGAGTATAATGCAGGAGGTGCAGTAGTAGAAGACACACCCAGAGAGTTATGTTGGCACTACTGGGACAATCAATTGTATCTTACATCAAAGAACAGACATAAACTGTACTATTACCTGGTCAGCAAATGGTCCAACATGCTGGGGCTTAAATATATCAATGACTAGAGGAAGTGGAGATGAGAAAATTGTACAAATTGGGGACAAGTGTTATTTGCAGTCAAAAGGGCTCAGTTGCAGATTTTGCGCCAGGTCCAAAGTTTATGGGGGGAGGGGGGTAATTGTATATTGAACTTAACATATGGTGTTGTCAATAATTTTACTGCTTTTGTTTTTAAATAATAAGAATGATGTTAGTTCTTCCTGCTTCCCTCTTTTTGAAATGATGAAGCCAAATGCTCCTATCCTGTTTTTAGCTGAGATTATATTTAGTTACTTCATTCACCCTGACTATAGTAATGGTGTATGACTATTGGGAAAGAATGCAAGAAAACTAAAATATGCCCATTTCCAACATCTGTACATTTCAAGGGTATATTTATCAATACATGCAAGTATCATGTTCATTCGCTTTACTAGCAAAGTGTTCGCTAGAGCACTTACTATTTCTACCACCTTTTGTTATTTCTAAAGGCTTGTTTAGTAAAGCTGCCTGGAACCTTTGGGACGGAGAAGCATGAAACTGTAGTTTCAAAAAGCAAAAATCAGGAACAAACATAATAAGGTTGAGTTATGATGTTTCCAGAACAATTAGAAAAATATTGTTCAGATATATTAAGGGGGAGTAAATGGTTCGATATAGTGGAAATAAATACTCCACATGTTGCCGCTTGAAAAAAAGGGAGGGGGTTGTTTGCTCTTCTTTAGCAGGTATCAGCTATGTTTGGTCTTGGCAAGATCACTATTGTGTTATATCAGATGTTTCCAGTCTGGTCTGTTATAGGAGGATTAGCATACATGGACTTGACAGACAGGCTTTAGGAGGAAGCAGGGATGTTTATGGGAAGAGTCAAGTAATGACTATGTTGACCATAGTGTATTGGTAGACACAATGCCAGTAATACCTTTATATAGAAACTAGGGGAAATCAGCTAGTATCATTAAAGATTAGATTGTAAACTTAGATTGTACTTAGATTAGATTGTAATCTAGATTAGATTGTAAGATTAGATTGAATTTACTTAGATTTTAAGCTCTACAGGGAAGGACCTCCAACCTCCTGTGTCACGGAGGCCACGGATCCGGCCTGAAAAGTGTCAGATCGTGTCCGCGGCCTGTACTGAAGGCAGGGTTTGGCAATGGCTTGCGTTCTAACAGAGAGGGCTCTGTGTGCCCTGTCTGGCACCCGTGCCATAGGTTCACCATCCCTGGCCTATGGTAAGTCCAGAAAGGCATGTGGATGTGTGTCTTTATTGTTATAGGAAGTGTGGTTTATATTCAGGGAAACAGTCAGTCACAGTAATTAAAATCTACCTATGCCCCAGATGCTAAGCTTTTATATTATTTTTTAGCACAATTAACTTGACCTCCATAGCAAAAATGTAACTTAAAGTTAGCTACAGTATAAGTCATGTTATGTCAGTTTTGTCAGTGGCTTCTGTTTCTATATAAAGGGTGACGTTGGCATGTATGAAACTACTCCTAATGCCAAATCATTGCTTTTAATTTGAATATTTATAAAGAAAAACAAATTAGAAATAAAGCAAATCAGAAATTCAATTAAACTTCATAGATAACATTATGAAATGACATTTTTCTAGAGTTAGCAGCCCTGTAAATGATGATGACTGCAGAAAAGTCAGTATGGTGCATGATGTGTGGTCACAAAGTGAACGAATATTCCATTGAACTTTTTCAGGGCTGAACTTAAATATCAGTCTCAAGGTATGTTGTGAATTGTGTCTGGATGAGTTGGTAGTAGTATCTTCATGCAGAAACATTTTTTTGTTTGTTTATTGCTTTGCAACAAAATGCATTCATGTTTTTTAGTGTACAGCTTCACCCCACCCCCTCCCCCCTCCGCCAATGACTAATGACCATGCATTTTACCACAAGAAAATTGGTCTTATATATATTTGCAGTTAAAGCTAGAAGTGTAATCTATGCTACGACACACTGTCACTTTAAATCAAATGACTTCCCTATAGAAGTGTAATAGCAGATTGAGGTCTGAAGTTGAATATTCCCTGCTCATAGTCTAAAGCTAAAGATACACCAAGGGGGTTACTCACTAAAGTTGTTGCGTATAGGTGCAAATTCGCCATATAAAGACAGTTGCAATAGGCTGCTACTGTCACAGTCGCATCTTTATAATGAGAATATTGTCACAGTCGTGACTTTATTATGGGAAAATTGTCACAATTTTACCTTTTAATGAGTAACACAATTTCAATCCTTGTATGTCCTTATGTACATATGTAGAATTGACAAATATCTATCTATCCATCTTTAAAAAATTGTCGCGACTTTACAATGGGGGAATTGTAGCAGATTTGCTATGGGAATCTGCGGTTTGCAAATTCGACAGTCCAATTCGCACCTTGCTGAATAACCCCCTGTGTGTTCCCCCCATTGCTGCATGTAAACCATGAAAAAACGTGGTGGCAACTGTGACAGATGTGATTTACTTTACTCTGTGGTATACCACATGCGACTACTTCTATATTGTCACAATCGATAAACCACAACAAAACACTTGCATGCAAATGTTGTCGTGATTTACCACTTGCAACAATATGCAGTTTAATTGCTTGGTGCATGTGGTAAAAACGCTACTAATGCTATTTGTAGCATTAGTTTAAACGTTGTTATTAAAGGAGAAAAAAAGCCAAAAAACAAAATAACATCTTTTAAAACTTACCTGGCACTAGATGGGAAGTGCTTATTTTGATCGGCAAAAGTCACTTACCTTCAACAATTATGGCAATTTTATAGCTATGAAGCTTCACTCTGGTTCCTCCTTCTGACCGGCATCGGCGTCAATGTCGCTTCAAGCATGCGCTGTGATGATTTCTCTGCGCAACTGAGCTTTGTTGAAGATAAGCAACTCGATTGTCGATCAAAGTGAGGACTTAACATCTAGTGCCAGTCAAGTTTTATAATGTTGTTTTGTTTATTTGGCTTTAGTTCTCCTCTAAGGTTTTCTTCCCAGGGAACTGCTGTGATGTTCTCGAATGCAAACTTGCACAAAAATTGTCATGCAAATAGTGCGCATGGGAATTGTTTTCTGCTTTTTAATCTATGGATTATCATTGAAAAAAAAAAATGGGGAAAAAAACAGAATATTCTAGTTTATGTAATCCTTTTTACAAAGATGGGCTCACATTGAATTTTGTGTATCTTTGGAATAAATGTAGAAAAGTTTGTAAATGCATAAAATGTAAATACTAGTTTTGCAAGTAAAAGTAACTAGATCTGTTGTTTTGAGCAAGCAACATACTACTTGTTAGGTTTCAGTGATGAATCCTCACTTTGCAAATCAGATGAACTGCATTAGCACCCGGCATTGTATCTCATTAGAGTATCTGCACCTGTCTCCACTCAAGAAGAATAATATTCACACATTAGTGTTTCTGGGTTATTTTTGAATATTCAGTGTCAAAAAGTAACACTGCATTATATGTATGCCTACCAGAGATTTAACTGTTTGTATGAGATTACAAGAACAGAAACACCAAAAATTGAAAATGCCTTAAATACATTTATAGTTACTATATATTTAATCAGTGCTTCCAAGAATTCTAAATCGTGTATAGAAAGTAAGAAATTTAGTTTTAAAAATTGGGATTTAGATCACGCTTTCTATAAATCACTATAGAAAACATTGGACTGGATGAGGTCTGTTTAACAACACGGCTGCTATCAGTAAAGATGAGAACAGACAAAATAATAAAATTCATGAAATGGACTTCAAATATAACACTTTTAGAAGTGCTGTATTTAAATAATTGCCATGCCAAGCCCAATGGGAACCCTTCGAAGCATATTTATCAAGCAATAAAGCAGGTGGAAAAGATACAAGTACTTTATGGGGAAAAAAAGGAATAAGACCATGAAAAGGATAAATAAAACTTGCCAGCAAAACATTCCGTTTTACTGCTTGATAAATATGCCCCATAGTTGTCAGCTGAAACTTGTATCTGGGGGCAAAATTTATTAAAGTCAGAAAGACCGCTGGTCTTTCCTACTTTACTGAGAAAAATCTCGGATTGATCTCAAGATTGTGTTTTTTCAATCTCGAGTTTTCTAATTTTTTTCCATGGAAAGGAGGTAGCCATACTTAACATTAGTAGCATGGTTACCTTTCCATCGAAAAGTTTGAAAATTTGGGATCGAGAAATGCGATTTTGAGACCTCGGAAGAAATATTGCAAGATCAATCTGAGACTTTTCTTGGTAAAGCTTTCCGACTTTAATCAATTTTGCCCTAAGAGTGTTATGCTAAGAAAAAGGGATTGGCAAATCTCAAAAAGCCATAGGTCCTGTTTCTGTGTGTATGAGAAGTTTGTATTTCCTGGTGCTGTTTAAATGTACTTCCTTCCTTTCCAGGAAGTTACATTCTATAATGCTTTGATAGGATGTCTTTGCATTGGTGTAACAAATCTCAGAAATTTTGATAGATCCTTGATCTAAAATTCTGTTTTCACAGTTGAGATCTGTAATTTCGGTTTAATTTGAGGGCTATGTGTAGAAAATAACTGAAGGATATGGTAAAATTGTAATTTAATGTTTATTTTTGAACGTCATTTTAATGTGTGGGAGGAGAGCTCTCTCATTTAAGGAATGTTTGGTAGGCAGTTGGCTACTGATGTATCAGTCTCCTTTATTTCCAACCAAACATGTTTGATTCCTACAGCTGTCTGGTTCCTTTGGACTGCTGATCTTTTACATGAACCTTGATAAGAAGAAAATTTATCGAGCAGGGGACGCTGCAAAATGGCTGCCCAGAAGATTAAATCTGCAAATGCCAATGGTCTCCCACGCTGCAAATCGGAGGGAGCACTGATCGACTTTAATAGTGGCGCCCCAGACCCTAGCCTTAGTGAAGTCAAAGGTAAGTGCCACACTAATGTTTTAGAAGAAGAGTGATTTTTTTAAGGAGATGTTTAACCGTCAAAGATTATGTGTACCTGATATTTGGAACACACATAAATGTGCACATGAATTCACAAAGACCTGCATAAACTCACTATGCATTTACCGTGAGTTGTCAAGCGTTCTGTAATAACTGTAGATAATCTTATTACATTTGAAATGTTAATCAATTGAAGAAAACTCATTCATGATGCAGCCAAAAATAGCAATGTAAATGTGCTAATTAAGAAATGCTTAATCAGCACAGAATACCATTTTAGGTTTACTTTATATCTTTTTTATTTTTCTACACTACCGTTCAAAAGTTTGGGGGTCACCCAGACAATTTTGTGTTTTCCCTGAAAACTCATACTTTTGTTTTTCAAATGAGTTGCAAAATGAATAGAAATATAATCCAGACATTGACTAAGGTTAGAAATAATGATTTTTATTTGAAATAATAATTTACTACTTCAAACTTTGCTTTCATCAAAGAATGCTCCATTTGCAGCAATTACAGCATTGCAGACCTGTGGCATTCGAGCTGTTAGTTTGCTGAGGTAATTTGGAGGTGCGCTTTTGGTCATTGTCCTGTTGCAGGATGAAATTGGCTCCAACCAAGCGCTGTCCACAGGGTATGGCATGGCGTTGCAGAATGGAGTGATAGCCTTCCTTATTCAAAATCCCTTTTGCCTTGCACACTTTATCAGCACCAAAGCAACCCCAAACCATCACATTACTTCCACCATGCTTGACAGATGGCGTCAGGCACTCTTCCAGCATATTTTCAGTTGTTCTGCAGCTCACAAATATTCTTCTGTGTGATCCAAACACCTCAAACTTAGATTTGGAAAAAAGCTTATACGGTTAGGTTAAGAAACGGCATCAATAATAAGAACACTGTAAAGTAGTCAGTGGCGTATATGCAGGGGTTGCAGTGGCAACCAGGCCTGATGGCCACTGCTGAAAACCCTGTAGTGTGCTGTGGGAAGAGGAGGGCAGATGCCCACTCTTGAAAGTATCAGCAAGACGTCTGCCCTAATCTGACCCACTGGCCTCAAAGCCATGTAAAACTAATATTTTGCAGCAACATTCATGGTAATGTATATGTTTGGTACAGTTTATCACTGCTGTAATCGTTGTATGCTTTCTTTGTTAGGTTAAAGACCCAACAAATATGATAGGGATTACTGTAAATATTTAGGCCCTTATTCACCAATGTGCGACGTGAGCCGCGTAGTGTTCGACTCACTTTGCACATTGTGTTATGCGCATGCTGATGTCCTGTGCGCGGACATCAGCATGCGCATTAAAGGGATTCCCCTCCCGGTGAGGAGACTCAAGTGCTCTCGCCGGGAGGGGAATCCCTTTAATGCGCATGCTGATGTCCGCGCGCAGGACATCAGCATGCGCATAACACAATATGCGAATAACACAATATGCGAAGTGAGTCGAACACTACGCGGCTCACTTCGCACATTGGTGAATAAGGGCATTAGTGTCTGTGTTTTGGTTGATTGCCAATACTAGTTTATAGTCACCTTGTATTCTGTCAACTACAAGAGTCTTCTCTGTCTACTTTTATTCAAATTTTAGGGAAGAATTTTGTTTAGGGAAATTAATCCTGCCCACATTTGCCCTCTGTTTGTTTATAGTAATTACTGTTGGGTTTACATACAAACATGTAATAAGAATTGTCCTTTCCTATTGGTGAATCCCCTGCAGCTCTCTCCATAAAAATTTTCCCCAAGGTTGATTACCAGTATTGTATAAAGACAAAAAAAACTGTGGTTTTGCAAAGAAACAAAATACTTGTGTATTTTAGCAATCATGCTTTTAAAGAGCAAACATCTGCTGCTTACAATACAATTGTGTAAAAGGCAAGAAAACAGTGCTGGCGTTTACACAGATTTCAATGACTGACAACTGATAGCTCATGATCATATTTGGGAACTTCATAAGTGAGCTCACCTTGAAGCCCAGAATATATGAAAAGAACCAATTACATTTGTAGCACGCCCTTTTCTTTGTGTACCTGTTGGTGTTGTTCTAGTTTGAACTGTAAGGACCATTCAGATACAGTTTACTCCACTGTATATGTTGGATTAGAACAGTGATGGCTAACCTATGACACGCATGTCAGAGGTGACATGCCGAGACATGTTTGCTGACATGTATCATGGCGCTGTTTTTGCTGCACTCTCAGTAGGAGAGTTGCACCGCCTCCGGATTTTTCTCGAAGTGACACACCACCTGAGTTATGCTCGGATTTTTGGTGAATTTTGACACACTGAGCTCAAAAGGTTGGCCACCACTGGATTAGAAAGCATTGTCAGTTCTTCAAGAGCTGTAGAATTATGACTCTTCACCCTCTGCAGAAACATTTAGGGCATAGGACAATTTTTATCATAGCGCTAAAAAATATATTTAATATGCATGTTTATAGAAAATTATTTTGTTTTATATTTTTTGTCCCTGCAAATTGGTGACATTGGCCCTGTTATTGTGTAAAAATAATTAAGACAAAGTTTGGTCTGTAAATGATCTGAATACAATGAAATAGTTTTTGAAGGTCTTGTATGTATGACCCGTGCCCTATAGCTGGGTGCTGCATTGTCTGGATCAGTGATTTTTCAACCTTTTTTGTGCTGCGGCACATTTTTTACATTTACAAAATACTGAGGCATACCACCAACCAAAATGACACTCTGGGAACCTGTGAAGGAATTGGCGGCTCTGTGGAGCAATCTGGGAGAGCAATCAGGAGCTGAGGGCAAAAAATCAGGGGCAGGGGTGGACAGCAGGAGCTTGAAGGGGCAAATCAGGGGCTTGGAGGGGCAAATCAAGGGGCTGAGGGGGGCACATCTGGGGCAGGGGAGAGCAAGTCATGGGCTGAGGGGTATATTTTTATTGTGTGGGGCAATAGGGGTGGTCAGAGGGTATCAGGGGTGGCTGTGGGGGGTTGGTGGGGGCTTCAACTTACTCCCCTCCATCAGAGTAAGCAGCATGCTTCCTCATTCGGCCCTGGCTGCCATTGCATGCAGCCAAATGAGGAAGTGAGACCGGGAGCGCTGATCACATGCGCTTCCGGTCTCCTATTGGCTCATGTGACCGATCTGGTGTAGTAAGTAAGTTCCCTATGGCACACCTGACCATGTGTCGCGGCACACTGCTTGAAAAACGATGGTCTGGATCATATGCAATTTGACTATAAATTTATTGCCCGTTTGCATACAATCCTGCTATCTTGCATTATTAACATGATATTTTGTCTCTGTGTCCAGTCTCAGGTGCTTTAGGTATTTAATTGGGAACAGATGAAAGAGGCTGTGTTACTTTAAATAAAAGTAACAGCACCAATTGTTATGTATGGTTTTAAATGTATAGGGTGTTTACCATATATTTACTTGCTAACTTCAACATAGTTTTTCTTTTTTTTTTTTTAATAGTGCTGTCACCCAGTTCTTTACGCATTGACAATTCTGCATCATTGGAAAATGTCAAAGAGGTTGTGGCCATCAAGGATTATTGTCCTAACAATTTCACAACATTAAAGTTCTGCAAAGGGGAGCACTTGTATGTATTAGACACTTCTGGGGGAGACTGGTGGTATGCACACAACACCACCGAAATGGGCTATATTCCATCTGCATATGTGCAACCCCTTAATTACAGAGATTCCTCTCTTAGTGATAGTGGCATGATAGATGGTCTTCTGGAGAGTGTGGATGAAGGTGTGAAAGAATTGGATCTCCTGGGGGACTGGAATGACACCTTCCATCAGAACTCTGTGAAATCATTTCATAATAATCCCTTTCTACGACCCTCTGTTTCTAATCCATTTCTTAATGGCTCTTTACTGCCCCCTGAGAATGCTGCCTTAGACACTGAACATTCTGTGGATTTACTTCTCTTTGATCCACTGGCACCCACAAATGCTATTTCCACGCAAAGTAGTACTGATGTGCTTCTAGATTTGCAACCCAATCCTTCAGAAAAAAGCATAGCAGATGAATTTGTACCTGCAAGGAGGGATAATCCATTTTTCCGGAGCAAGCGTTCCTACAGCCTCTCCGAGCTGTCTGTCCTCCAGGCAAAGTCTGAGAGCCCAACTACAGGCAGCTTCTTTGCTGGCCTTAAGTCCCCAGCACCCGAGCAGTTCCAGAGTAGGGAGGACTTCAGAACTGCGTGGCTCAACCATCGCAAACTGGCTCGTTCCTGTCATGATCTGGACCTGCTTGGCCAGAATCCCGGCTGGGGTCAGACGCAGCCTGTGGAGACAAGCATAGTCTGCAGGCTGGACAGCTCGGGGGGTGCCGTTCAGCTACCGGACACAAACATCAGCATCCATGTCCCAAATAATCACATAGCCTTAGGAGAAACTCAACAAATTTCCCTAAAGGCCCTGCTTGACCCACCATTGGAGCTTAACAATGATAGGTGCACCACAGTTAGTCCTGTACTGGAGATCAAGCTTAGCAACATGGAAGTGCAAAGTTCTCTTACCTTAGAAGTAAAAGTTTCTGTAGCACTGCGAAGTAATATAACTACACACAATATAGTGGGTATAAAGTGTTTGAGAAGTGATTCTAAGGAAGGGCCCTATCACTTAGTGCCACATAATTACATGTATGAAGATACCATTCAGGTAAAACTAGACAACCTAGAACCTATAATGTATTTTGTAATGGTGGCTCAAGGGCAGAGCATTGTTTCTCCATCTACTGTGTGGGATTATATAAATAAGAAGGTTACAATTGGTCTATATGGGCCAAAACACATACATCCCTCATTTAAAGCCGTTGTAGCTATATTTGGTCATGACTGTTCTCCAAAAACTCTGCTTGTCACAGAAGTAGTTCAGCAAGCCAACAGTGTGGCACCAGTGACTCTGCAGCTATGGGGAAAACAGCAGTTCCTCTTACCCAGACCTCAGGACTTGCAACTTTGCCTTTTTTCAAACATGACCAACTATAGAGTAGAAGCTGACAGCCATGGAAAAATGGTGCGTGGATTCCAACTAAAGCTTGGTAAGGTCTGTAGACTTATATTTCCAATCGTTTGCCAGGACCCAGCTCAACTTTCAGACTTTACACTAAGGGTACAAGTGAAAGACGAACTTGAGAGTATCCTATCCCAGTTCTGTGTTCAAACTCCCCGGCCACCTCCCAAAACTGGGACTAAATCAACAGGACCAAGACGATTCCTGAAAAAGAAGGAAATAGGTAAAATAGTTCTCTCTCCTCTTGCTGTCACATGCAAGTACCCAACTTTCCAGGACCGACCAGTGACAAGTTTGAAGTATGGAAAACTTTTAAAAACTGTGGTTAGGCAAAGCAAGAATCCATACCTGCTGGAATACAAAAAGGGAGATTTGGTAGGTTTGCTGAGTGAAGAGAAGATCAAACTCAAAGGGCAGCTGTGGAACAAGGAATGGTACATAGGGTACTACCAAGGAAAAATTGGGTTGGTACATGCCAAAAATGTGCTTGTAGTAGGAAAAGTAAAACCAAGCTTTTTCTCTGGCCCGGAACTAACCACCGGATCCCTGCTGGAGCAGATTCTACGTCCTTGCAAGTTCCTCACTTATATCTATGCTTCTGTTCGAACCCTGCTAATGGAGAATATTGGCAGCTGGAGATCCTTTGCAGATGCTCTGGGATATGGGAATCTGCCCCTCACCTATTTCTGTCGTGTAGAGTTGGAAAGCGAGCCTGAAAGGGTGGCTTCCGTTCTGGAGAAACTGAAAGAAGAGTGTAACAGCGAAAGCAAAGAGAAGAAATCCTTTCAGAAAGAGTTGATAATGGTAAGTTGGAATGTCTGCACAATATTACGCTTTCTGCTAGATTGGGAAAGGCTGCATGATTGTGTGTGGTAAACAGAGATTTAATGTTTTTTCACCCTCTAAGAATCATCCTGTA
>WMED01017214.1:0-13077 GCA_019650415.1 Pipa parva | reverse complement strand
GAATGTATCCTGGCTAACCTGCCTATCTGCATGCAGAGTGTCAGGGAACCCCTGGGTTGTACTCACGGAACCCCAGTTGAAAATCACTGCAATAGACATTATAAGAAAGGGATGACATAGTTTAAAAAATAAAAATCCAAAAGATTAAAGTGGTAAAGAAAATAAAAACAAAGATATTAAAATAGAAATTTTCTAAACATGCATTCAATCTAAACTAAGAGGGATATTTATAAAAATCGAAAAGGTTTTTCTCCTGGTATATCGATATACCTTTAATTAGGTCAAAAATATCACTATCACCAATATCGATATTTATTAAGCCCCTTCGCTAGGTTGAAGGTGGCAAAAAAACATTATTCCCTACGGAGATGGTTTAGAACATTTTTTTCTAAGTCCCTATCAAAAAGATAAGTGATATCGATGGAAAAGGAGCTCCATTGAAAGTAATATAAAGTCTAGTGATATTAATGCACTGATATAAATTTTTTTCAGCATTACATAAATTGAGGTAAATAAAAAATGCGGTGAAAAGTAAAAAAAAACTGTGATGACGCTAGAAAAAGCAGCAGCAAAACTGATCAAGATGACCTTTAGAAATTTCCCCCTAAAAGTTTTATAGAGTCTAGTAATACTGTATATTAAAAGCATGGAGTTTAGCGGTTGAAAGCTTGCCAAACCCCATAAAGGTGGATGAAGTTTTAATAATTAAAATCTATTAACTTGAATGCTTGTCTCTCATAAAAGCCCCATATGTATGTGGGCAAGATCTCAAGAAAGTGTTTGTGAGAGATTAAAAATTAGGAGGAAGTTAATAGTAAGGATGAAGAGGAAGCAAAGAGATAATAAACAAAAAGCAATGTAAGAGAATTAATAAATCAGTAAGAAATAGACCAAGAGGTGCGGGTGTTTTAGAGAGAGAGAAGAATAATGACTACACTTGTCATGCAATAATATGCATTTAACTAATGTTTGAATACTTTCAAATATAACAGTGTAACAATTCTAAGCAATGTATGTACTTAAAAATTGCATAGATAACTTTGATTTGCAGTTAGAACAGGTTTGACTTCAGCATCTAGTGCATGGAACTTATACTGTATTACATTGTTTTGGGAAGAGGTATCTAGTTCCCTGAAAAAAAAGATGCTGAAATCAAGCCTGCTCTATCTGTACATAAACATAACAATTGAAACCATTAATACCCAGTTAAAAAAAGACAATGTTCATCAGTAGATGGAGATCACATTGGTTCCATCTAATCTTCTGCACACAAACTTAAGATCATTGTGACCCTTAATGACATTTTGAATTAAACACACCTTCCAGTACATGGGCCACAGTTTGAAAAAGGCCCATTCCTGCACCAGCATGAACACTTTGAAACCATAAAGAAATGGCAATATTTTCAGTTAGGGGAGTTTTAATAAAATGTGATAAAGAATTTGACTGTAATGCAGAACCTTGAACTTAAATCTAATCCACCTGTGAGCAGGACTGGAATTCTCACTGAGAACCATATCAAACCACTAAACATCATTGCCAGATTTCATTTATGATTTTGTAGCAGTATGAAATCCAACTCTTGCAGCAAAACACCAAAATCTAGAGGAAAATCTTCCCAAAGCATGGAGACTGTTACTTCCCTTGCCCTTGATTTTAAAATAGGCATTTGAGAAGGTTCTTTTCTATAGGTAAGAATGGTTAGATGATGCAGACCATACTATCCACTACATTTTTAAACTACATAACTGTATGATGCAGAACTAGTTTGTGGCTGAAATTACTCACAAATATAAAAACTCGCATGAACAGTAAAATATTTTACCTTTGTGAATTCACTTTGTAAGTTACATTTAAAATGACCACTTTATAACTATTTTATACTGACCTCCCCTTTAACTGTCGAGTTAATAATTGAAATATATTAATTAAAAGTATAATAACGTCTGTTATTGGGGTTCATGTTTATCACAGATATCAATAAATGAAAGTCTTATTGTCAAGTAATTGTTCTGTCTTCTAATTTTCCTACCCAGATTAAAAGGACTATAAAGATTACAAAGCTTGCCTGTTATTAACTGCTGATGATTATAATAAGTACAGCTAGTGTCGTGCTGTCATGTACACAATAGCAAATTAGCATTATCCAGATATAATTGTAGTTTTTGGTATTGTATTTCTGTTCTTTTCTTGGCAAGTGGCTAAGAACTTGAGTATTCATGAAAATGGATGAATTGCATTGCCTAAACTGCTCAGCATCATTATGTTAATATGTAAACACTGCATTCAAAAGCTGTGTCACAATTGTATTGTCATAAAGAAAAATGTCAAATAACATAAAAAATTGGAAGAGTTCCTCATTTTTATAAAGTATGTAAAGATGCATTAGTGTAATAGTAAATTAAAAATATTGTATATATGTAGGAATATATATCACTGCCTCCATTATTGCAGTAGCTGAGTCTCATTTTTTTATATTATACCAAATTAGGATATGGGTAGTAGCGTTTGCACAATTTCTTTGTCATTAGAAGTGACTATGTTGCTTCCTCTTTTAAATAACATTCAATAAAGTAGCAACAACTGTATTAACACAACATCGATAAGTAGAAATACAACCAGATTTAACAACCCAGTAAATAACCATTAATGTGCCAGTTACTTACTTAGAGATATTTAAACCTTTTTGTTGGAGCAGACTTATCTTTGATCCTGGATACTTGCAGCCTGTAATCCAAGTTAAGTTTGTTAAACCCTAAATAATATATGACCGCTACAGGTATCTGTGTGGATCACTAACTTATAGGAACCTCAGGCTCCGTATTGATCTGCTTAGTAGAAGGGGCTTGTTTAGTGACACTATTCTTGCCTATTTTACTCCTGGGACACTATTCTTGCCTATTTTACTCCTGAAGAAGCCACGGTTGCAGTGAAATGTGTTGAGAAGAAGGCACCAGTCTCTTCTACTCCTGTTTCATCCACTAGGAGAGAGTGTTATTGATTTTTACTGCTTGTGAACTCTTTCAAGTTTTTCCAGCTCATTAGTGGCTTTACTGCACTGTTTTACAGATTTGACTGTGAGTACCTGTCATCTTATTGTAATACTTTATAAAAACATTATTATACCATGGATATTTCTTTGCTTCTTTTATATTGAGCCAATATTTCAAGAAAAGAAGCATATAGTGGACATATCTGGTGATTGATTGATGTCTCATATTAACATCAGAGGGAAGATTATCTTTCATACATGTCCTGTTCTTAAGTACATCTGATGAGCAGCTAGTGTTTTCATTGTGTGAACACAATTTTTTATACATACACATTTTTTTGGTGTATATTTTTTCATTTTTTTCCACACTTTTTCACTTAATGCCACTGTTATATATTAGAGGCATGTTGGGTCTTTCTATTATCATATCTCACATTTGTGATACGGCACTATATAGTGCCTTGCATATTTTTGCGCTTTTCCTTTAGGATTGTATGGAACATAATAATTACTGTTATGGGCCAATATGTAATCATTAAAGAACCCATAATTACAATATGTTTTGCTGAGAAGGACTCTGGATTCGAAGGAGTTAATGTAAACTGGATTCCGCAGACACTGAACTGCGGTTTGTGGGACTATATGCTTCTTTTCTTGAAATAGTGGCTCAATATAAAAGAAGCAAAGAAATCTCCATGGTTCACAAAAAAAATTGTAGTTTCTGTTAGTGTGGATTGAGGGTTAGGGAACTCTGGATATCATCACTATTACCCAATCAAATTATCAGCAATAATTTAAAGGATATTCAATTACACAGCAAACTTACCAGTATAAAACTCCTGGGACCAAAATTCGAAATGTAAGCTAAAAAAATGTTCATATTATTTCTAAAATGGTATGGAGAACTGATTAAAGATAACTTACACATTCTAGCTTTTATTTAGATTGAAAGCTAAAGTTTCCTTTCACTATATGTTGAACCATTCATATATTGGAGGCTAAGCACAAGAGGGGGAGCTAGAGAAGACTTGGAATTGAGCCAATACTCTTTGAAGACTTGTACAAACTGACACTGGCATCCTGCTGTTTCAAAAGAAAGTTGCTTTCTGGTGTCAAATATATATAATTAACAAGACCATTTGAAGGAAAACATTAGAGATTATTAATCAAGTCTGTTTGTTAAAAGAGCTTAGTGCCAAGTTTCTATTACACAGCTCGCTTATTCTAAAAGCTGTGTTCATCCTTTACTATACGGCTGTTGCCATGGTTCTTTACAAAGTCTCCAACTACTTAAGGAAACCCCCTTCCTACCAACCACGGCTTACCATCCTTTATAAATCTTCATAAAAGCAAGTTTCACATTCATAATTTTTATGGGATCTGGATAAAACATTTTTTAAATGATGTTTTTAGAAAGCAGAAAGTTTTGTGTGCCACTACAGACAAATGTATCACTTTTATTTAAGTTTTTACTGGAACATCTATTCACTCCAGATAGTGGTGCATCCCACATTAATATTCTCTTTACATATACAGGGAATCAACCTTCTTATTACATTGTGAGAAGCTAGTCATGTATTCCATCAGCTTGCCAAGGGTTTATTAAGTTTTTTTTTTAAAGAAGCAGTAGATACAGGACATATGATGTGCTGCTGAATCATATATATTTTTGTGAAGATTACTGGTTTGTACCTACTACTGGGAGATATAACACTTCCACTTAGTAAAGTCTGTCTAGCTGTCTGAGAATCAAACCTTATCTAGAATTCTTAAACACTACCTCATACCATTTGAGAATTTAAAAGATTTCCAACAGAGCCTCAGGGTAGGTTGTAAACGATGGAAGCCTCAAATCTGATAAAAATGCCCCAATTTTTAAATGATAAATGTAAATATATTTTGTGGTCAGGAATAATTAATAAACTGGATTTTTTTCTTATAAAGTTATATTTTTGACATTTATCACACAGCTAGAATTTATGGCTTGACAAATGCATTGTATCGTTGTCTGATGAGCTCTGTTTAAAAGCAAACAACCAGGTTAAAATGAGGAATGACAAATCCATCATTCAGAGAGCAGTTTTGATTTTTGTTGGATCTCATTAGTGTGAGGTATGGTTTGAATTCTGAAAAGCAATGTTTTGGGAAATCCCCTGTTAAAGGTTATGGTGATCTTAACCCCCATAAAGTTATAAACAATTGTTCCTGAATTTCACAGCTTGTGCTCCACAAGTTAAAAAGATTTTGAATGGAAATAACAATTCTGTTTGGAAAAGGTCACCAATTTTATACTCCTGTAATAATCCTGCACACTTTAAATCTCTGAGGTACACACCAGTCATTCTCTAGTCTAAGAGACTGTACCACAGCAGGAGTGGAGCAGGAGCAGTGCCAGTTGCTGACAATAGTTTGTGAGCAGCATTATCAATGTAGCGCCACCCATGACAGATGGAAGTCCAAAAAAAGAAGTGCCAAGACAACATGACGTAAAATTTGCTGTATATGAAGCAGATCACTGTTTGGAACAATGACATCAGAACCTGATGAGAGACATTACATTAAATTGTAATTGGTAAAGACTGCCAAGTAACCATTTGGTTTGGAATCATGACATGGCTATGTGACTGATGTCAAAGCTGCTTTGTTTGGTTAAGGAATCATTTCTTACAAGATGGGGACTCTCTGGGAGTGGTAGGAGAGGTATATGAACAGATGTCATGTGATTTATGCAGAGATAGTGGAAGGTTGGGAGAGACCAAAACAATATATGCCCCAGATAAATAGTGTTCTTGCAGCCTGGAAAATGACAGAAAGTAGCATTTTTGATTGTCCCTACAGTGTCCCTTATTTCTCTCTCTCTCTTCTGTGTCAATAAAATATTTCTGTATAGGTGTCTTAAATATTATTTGAAAAAAACAAACCAAAAAGTTTTATTTTTTTCTTTAGCTTATTTTGGCTGCTGAAACAACACAAACTGATATTGCACTGATTTTAAAGATATGCTATTTTAATAGTATGGGCAGTGATGTGTGCTTGATACACTGGCTAGATATTAGTTATGTATAAATATGCTTTCCACAAAGGAACAAAGTATGATTGAGGGTCAAAACAATCATGCTTGAATTTTCAAAATTAACTTTATAAGGCCTCACTTGATTGCTCAACTATATTTAATCAAAGTTTAAGGATGTTCTTATTGTAGATCATAAACTATTCAAGTGGGGCATTTGCGGCATCAGTTACGAGCACAATTCCTGTCTTTCTGATCTGGGAAAATGACTGTGTCTCCCTAAGGCTCAGCTGGTATTTGAACATCAACTCTTTGGCTGAATATTAATTATGCTTTAAGAGCTACAAAGTGAAGAGATGAACAAAGTAATACAATTTATTCAGTTATTATTTTTCTGCATACGCGACCAGAACTATATATGTAGGCACATGACAGTTTGCTTCCTGCACTGCAGCTAAACCATTCAACAATTATAATTAATTAGAAAACAACAACAGTTAATAAAATATATGTACAGTGTTTGCATTAAAAGTGTAAAAAGTTTCAACTGTCAATCTATATCAGATAAGGTAATCAAATTAGAATCAGAAAAAACTATAAATGGAAATGGGTAAAGTTATTTAGTTCTATTGAAGGGCTTCTGGGGCAGGCATTGCAATTGGTTGCTTAGCAATATCATGAAGCCTCTCTAGGAGATTGCCTTAGAGTAGGAGAAGGTCCTGCACTCCTAGCCAGTAGGCAGACCTAAGGAAAATACTAAAGTAGTAGGAAAGTTGAACAATGAATTAAGTCCAATGAGTTCAACTACCAGAGATAACAAAGAACCATATTTGAGATTCTGAGAGGAGCACACAGGAAAATGGTATTAGCGAGGGAGCATTAGAGATTCCCCGGGTGTCATCTGTGACATACACAAGAGAAGTAAATAGTATTGTACAGGGAAACTGGAGAAACAGAAACTCAGAAACAACTTGAGCTGATTATAGCATGTACATCTGACATCTTACTAGCACAGATATTTATCACTGATTTTTATGTATATATTTTATTTAATACTTAGTCATTTGTGCACAATATTTACATTTATTTATTTATGGACTTGTGTTTTAACACATTGTCACAGCTCTTATTACCCATCTATCTATGTATGTAAGTCTGCCTCCCATTTAGACTGTAAGTTCTATGTGGCAGGGACCTCCAACCTCTTGTGTCAACCTCAACATAGCACATAAAGTGATGTATCCTTGTGATCTTAATACTGTATTGTTTAATGCAATTTAATATGTCTATATTTTATTTTTATTCTGAACTGTACAGCATTGCGTATGTTTGTGGCGCTTTATAAATAAAATCATGCATGCATACATGTGTTAAATTGTTACAATGATTGGGTTAGTGCCTCCCTGAAAAAAGTGCCCCCCAGATTTAAACGTATCTATAGGTTAGTGACATTTGTACTGATGTTATCAATACTCAGTCATAATGATTGAGTGCTTTAGTTTGGGACTAGGGTAACTTGCCAATTGTTCTGCAGTCCATTGCAACTCTGGGGAAACTGTTATTTACATCCTGAAATGATGTCCACTACACTTAAATCATGGCTTAAATATTCCCTATTCATCAGGTCAGAGCAGAAGAGTGTATCCTTTAGTACTCCTCTGACTTGATGAAGGGGGAATATCTCTCAAAAGCTTGTCTTATACAGTGAACTGTTAGTCCAAATAATGTGTCATATAATACTACAGTACTCAACTTTCTTACTATTCAACTGGACTAATATGGCTTAAATCATTTTTGTGCTTACTTATTCATATCACTTACAGGTTATATACTGTGTTATAAATGTAATAGTCAATGAAATGTTTTGGGAAAGGTCCTGTACAGAGTAAACTAAGGTAAGTTAAAGGCTGTATTTACATCTCTTCAAGAACAACATGGGGATAAGCATATCCTCGCAGGACCCAAAATTTGGGTTGCAACTATGAAGAATCAGCCTGGAATACAGTAAATCTACTAGGTTTACATATTGGAAACTTGATAGAAACCCAAAAAAAGCTAGATAATAGGCCACATAGGTGATTAAAACAGGAGTAAGGCCAAAGTGTAATCAAAATTAGCAAATAAAGGATTAAGTTCATGAAATAAAAAAATAAAAAATACAAAGCAAACTCATAAAACTTCCTAAACTAAACTTGGTCACTTTCCGGGAGTGAGTGATTTCTTTATTCTAGCACTGAGAGTAGGGTGCAAATTGAGCAGAATTCTGCTTCACAACCAACTCACATCACTTCCTGCCGGCTAATTAGCATATTTGGTGGGAAATAGAAATAACTGGGTATTTAAAGCACTATTGATCTGTAAGTAACCATTTGACAATTTTTTTCCCTGAAGAAGCCTGAAAAAGGGATAAACGCATTGGAATTTATTCATTTTATATGTTTGGTTTTTATAGATCCTTCTATACGTTTTTATTTTTGCAATAAAAAGTTTTTTACAACTATAATCTCTGGTGATAGTCCTTTGAGACCAAGAAACAATCTGCAGTGATTGAAACCTGAAAGGTGAGACGAGAATCACCAAAGAAAGAGGAACCCTGAGAGGGAACATACCAGATCCTGGTGAAATTTCCACAGAAGGTCGGGATTACACCATAGTAATCCAAAGCGCAAAATCACTGCAAGAGTGTAAGTAGCATTTCACTTAGTCTCTATTGTTGCCAAAGTGATCTGCACTATTCCATCTTTCATTTTATACCTAGAGGAAGTGCAGCCCTCCCACATTCATCTGCTAACAAATATATAACTGCACAAATAAAAGCCAAAGCGCTGAATGTATTCTCTAGCATAGCCAACTTAGGGTGCAATTTATTAAAATCAAAAATATCGATAGCGCGATATCGATATTACTGATATTGTGATATTGAAAGTTTTTTACCAATATTGCGATATCAAAATTTTACTGATATCGATAATATCGATATTGCAATATAGAATTTTCCATCGATATTATGGATTTTTCATAGAGATATACAGATTTAAAGTTTCAATCGAATTTTGATACATAGACATTGATATTATCAATATCACGATATCGATAAACATTCGATATCGTGATATTGACAATATCGATATCAGTAAAAATCATTCGATATTGTGATATCAATATTTTCGATTTTATTCAATTTCACCCTAAACCTTTTTTCTCTTTACAAATTAACTGGTGAAATGCAAATAAAATAATATATATTTTATATATATATATATATATTATATAGTATGGAGTATGGAGTATCAAATAGTCTTCATGTTAGATAACCATTGTCATGGTGGACAACAACTCTACTGGAAGTCTTCATTGAATTTTACAACTATATATTTATAGAGATGTATGTCTAAGAAATAAAATTGCCATGCTACTAAAAATACCATAATGCAAAGCCATGTGCATCAGAAATCAGTGTGGAACACTGCACTCTCATATCAGGAATCCTTTCACAGTCTGTAAATTCTCATCCTTCTTACTCAGTTTCTTCATACAATATTGGCATCCTAGTAGTGGTAATCAAACAGTACTTTCCTTTGATGTCACCACTCAGAGTCAACCCTCTTGATTGAATTTTGATTACCTTGGTATTCAGAAAAGCAAATACAATATATTTTTCAGATCACTACTGAGAGCAAAGAGAAAGCATGTAATAACCACAATATTGATTCAGAATTAGACTTAGATTTATAAAATAAAACAACAGCTTCTCAGTTCTATGACTGATTGACACAAGCACATATTGCATGCTGCTCAAGAATAAAAAAACAAAAAAGCAGTAGATTTAAAAAAAAGCATATTTCATCACAGGTGCAACATTTACAGAGTTTGACAATTGTTAACGGTACTTACTGTAATACATATTAAGCATTACCAGAGGTCTCTATCATTCCTAGAAAGCATTCCTTGATATGAAGACCAACTGGAGCCAGAGTATTTAATTTATAGATCTGTCATTGCCCCCCCTGTATTCCTGTGCACTCTTTCCTTGGATGATATCATCAATTAAATTGCTCTTCAGTATTACTTGTTTGCAGATTATACCCAAATTTACTTATCTGCTCCTGTGCTAACACCTGAAATATAGACTCAAATTTCTAGCTGTATCCTGGCAATCTCCTCATGGATGGCCAAGCGCCAGCTCAAATTAAATCTCGCTATAATAGAATTGACTATTTTTCCACCCAAACCTGGACCTGCTCCTACCTTTTCCATTCTAGTTTATGGTGTGATCATCAACCCTGTAACCTCTGTACATTGTCTTGTGGTGACTTTTGACTCTGCTCTTTCCTTCTCTAAACACATCTCTACCACTGCCAAAACCTGTCAATTTTTCCTTTGCAACATTGCCAAGATCTGCCCCTTTATCTCTCGCTCCACTGCTAACACTCTCATGCATGCTCTTGTCCTATCCCACTTGGACTACTGCAATATTCTTCTATCTGGCCTTCCAGGTTCCCACCTCTCCCCACTTCATTCTACTCTAAATTCTGCTGCTAGAACTCTCTCCCTCTCTTCCCAAAGGGGACAGCTTTTCTCCCAATATCATTCTGCTC
The DNA here is from genome assembly GCA_019650415.1 of Pipa parva. Classification (NCBI taxonomy): domain Eukaryota; kingdom Metazoa; phylum Chordata; class Amphibia; order Anura; family Pipidae; genus Pipa; species Pipa parva. The sequence continues at coordinate 2,477 of WMED01017214.1, read as the reverse complement.
CTTGGCTCCCGTAAACAAATGAATCATTTACAGTGTTCTCCTTTTGACATTAAAGGTACCTCACTCCATTGCCCCTCCCTACATTTCCTCACTTGTATGCCCATACATTCCTCAACATCAACTGTGCTCCTCCCAAAGCAAGCAGATTTGCCTGCCACATACCAATATCTCATCTTAAACCCTTTTCTCATTCTGCCCCACTCATCTGGAATTCTATACCCCTTTTTCTTGGCTATGAATACTCTACACTTTTAAAACTAGGCTGAAGTCCTACCTTTTGGAGCACTAGCACTGATACTTATTGCTGATTTTTATGTAAGTTTATATTTTATTTTATCCTTTCTTAGTCATTTATACTTAGTAACTGAATTTATTGACCAGTGCTTCAGCACATTGTTACAGCTCTTATTAACCTTCTATCTGTGTATGTAAGTTTTCCTCCCATTTAGATTGTAAGCTCTACAGGGAAGAGACCTCCAACCTCTTGTGTCAACCGCAACCTGGCACTTAAAGTGAAGTATCCTTGTGATATAGTACTTGTATTGTATAATGCACTTTTCCCATGTCTGTATTATATTTGTATTGCTGAATTGTACAGCGCTGTGTAAATTTGTGGCGCTTTATAAATAAAATTATACATTCATACAAGTACAAGTAATCTATAGACTTCTCATTGAAAGTGGAGGTGAATGAAGTTAGAATCATTAGAGTTAAAAAACTGAACAGTCTTCTGAGGCCTGGTCACCAAATAAACAGAAAATTATTATTTGTGGATAGAATATAATATTCTTCCTAAAGGGACAGTTACAAATGTATTGGTCCTCCCAGACTGCTATATACAACTTTTGCAAATTTACTGCCCAAAATAAATTTACTGTAGTACTTTCCACTGGCAAATAATATTCACAAATTGAATACAAATATTTTTTCTTTCAGAAAGTATTTTAGAATTGGAGAGCTGACAACATAATGAGAATGTAAGCCTTGTTTACAGATAGAGATAAGTTATATTATAGTTTAGTATAGTTTTCTGGTGAAATCTCTGTTATGAGTTTTTCTGCTATGAGTGTCTGTATGCTGCTGCTTACACTGGATTTTGTTCTTCTGTATTTACTTTCAGTCCACAGTATCCAGCACCCTATCCCTTTGCAGCAGAAATTCATTAATCATTTTAATTACTTGAAGATTAAACTACATGTGTTTTATTTCTTATTCCTTTGCCTACTGATAACTGGTCTTTACATAACATTCCACTGACCAAATACTTGTCCATGCAGCACACACTACATTGTTGAACACAGAGGTTTTCTGGGAGGTGATAAAAAACCAACTGCACCCAAAGTGTTACAGACCTCTTACTCCCAGCATCCTACTACCACCTGTTGAAAAGGTAAACCAATGCTCTCATTTGTAGCCCTGCAACCTCCAAATTCCAATAATGCCTACCCATGTTTTATTATTGCAGTTTTTCCTGAAAATTGTAACTAAGTAAGTAATTACAGAAATATTATCAATGGAAATCACATGCAAATATGGCACACCATACCACAGAGGCCCCATGCTGTTAGAGCAGAGAGGTACTTTTATTTTATTATGAAAAGCAACACAAAGAGAAATATTAACAAAGACGTCAGTGATTTAAGACACACAAGGGATTTGTCATAGGACAATAAGAGAAACCTACCTGAAGATCTGTCATGTTTCTTTGAAGGGTCAAATAAGCCTTACTTATACTTACTCTATAAACGAAGTTTACCAGGGATTTTGCAGGATATTAAATCAGTTTTTATTTAAATCAGATCAGCAGATGTTATGAGAATGCTGCAGATTTTGTATGTTCCCCGGGCTAAGGTATCCACATCCAGGACAATGCATGAAGGGATAAGATTTTGAAAGTACATGGAAAGAACAAGAATGATGCAGTCCTCAGATGGTCTTTACTATCCAATATTTATTAGAAATGCTCCCTGAGTTTAGTGGTACCAAGTGGTGAAAGGTACAGCTCTGCCAGAACCTTCATCGAGGAAGAGATTGAAGAAAAGCTGTAGCTGAAGAATAAGCTATGGAATGATGGGAAATAAAATGTGAATGCAACAAAAAAGTATAGATGCCATTATGTGACACTGTCCTTACTTTTCTACGACACAAATTTTAAAAGTTATCAGTATCAGAAGACAAAATGTTTTCAAATACCTGAATATCAGTGGCGGATGCTGGTCTTTCAAGGAGGGGAAGCTCACTTTGTCATACCAGGACAGCTGAAAAGACCTGTTACTTTTACCCACCTTTTGCACCGAATTAATCTGAGGAGTTGATCTGCCCTGCTGTTTAACTCTAAGCAAGACTATCAAATGGCTTTACCAAAATCCTGTCCACAACATTCACACTATCTGACATTATGTGCAGCTTTCGGAACGAAAAAAAAGGTTGTTGCAAATCAGAATGAAAGATTGCTGATTCGCTTATTTCACTGTCAA
>WMED01017213.1:0-13077 GCA_019650415.1 Pipa parva | reverse complement strand
GGGGGCAGCACAGTCTGGGAGGGGGTGTGTGAGGGAAGCAGAGTGTGGGAGAGGGGTTGTGGGAGCAGCATAGTGTGGGAGGGGTGTTGTGGGCGCTGCCATTACAGGGCCGATTGTACGCCCATCCGCGAGACACAATGGGGAGGCGTGGCCAACCGCACGCTAGACACACCTCCGGCCCTCTGAAGCTATCCGGGCCATTCACGCAGCCCGATGGCAATAATAATTGCCCACCCCTGCCCTAAGTGCTATGTTGAGGATGACACAAGAGGTTGGAGGTCCCTGCAACTTACAGATTAACCCTTAATTGCTATACAAAACTGCAGCATTAACATCATTATCGTAGTGTTAATCAATTGCGATTTCTGCTATTTTTTTTTTTTTGTTTCTTTTCATATCAGATTTTTTCCCCTTATTTTTATTTAATCATGCAAATGTTTTCAAGCAAAAGGAAAAGAAATTAGATCAAAATGAAAAAAAATAAAAATTCAAAAAACCCAAAAGGCACTTAATCTTTTATAAATTGCCCCCAAATAATTGTGTAATCAACCTCAGCATTATTACACATTAGATATTCTCCTAGTATCTACATTCCCTATAAACTAATCTCTGTAGACAAGCCTATGCATCAAATTCTTTTTCTAACCATCCTTTTGTCTGTAAACAACACAATCACTTCAACAAATATTTTCCATCCTAATGCCAATTTTTTCCCCAAAAAATTACTCCATTATGATAACTGATACTGGCTCAGCTATAACACCATAAGTGTCCTGTATATCTAGCTTTTTACATCTTTGGTTGAACAGGAATTGGTTATGCAGCTCTCAAATGTATTCCTAATTTTTTCTTAGGTTGGATACACTGGATATATGAAGGTTCTGTTTTGCCATTGAGATAGACAAGTACTGTATAAATAATAACCAATAGGCCATGTTATTAAACAGACCTCACCCAGTCCCATTCTTTTCTATGGTATTTTATTCAACTGCTGTGAGCTGTGTCCTATAGAAGCCCTATTTTTAAAACTAAAAAGCTAAATATCTTATTTTCAAGATACAATTTAGAATTGTTGGAAGCACATATTGCAGGGTCACGCACTGGTCCACCAGAGAACCAGAGGATCCTCTGGTCAGCCCCAACATTAGGGGGCCCAAGAACCTTAACATTTGTAGGTCCACAGCTTCATTTAATTACACTTGGGCAACTGGCTCTTTTGCAAAGTTCTGCAAAACTGAAAATTTATAATAACAGTTTTGGGGTACAATATAACCTTTGATAGCAGAATGTCGGCTCTGGCAATCAGCTTCTCTGGTGGGCCCATGATGTCTTAGTCCAACACTGACATGTTGACTATATGGTAACTATAAAAGCATTTAAGTCTTTTTTTTTTTTTGGTGTTACTATTAGACTGTAAACCCTTGTGGGATCTCCAGGGGCCCCGCCATAAGCCAGTGGCCACACTGGGCTGTATGCAGTAATTATCTAACCATTTCAGTTAGATGGACAAATAACCATTTGTGACTGGACTGTTCCTTTAAGAGTTTATTGGCATGGAATTATTTTTTGCCAACCAACTGACCACAACCCTTTGTGCAAATAATCACAGATCATGGATGCAGTCACTTATGTAGTGTGGCAAAGTCAGTCGAATAGAAGGAGGATGCGAAGTCATGCGGAGTGATCTGAATTCCTCCAGTGAAGTGCAGTGATGCCATCCTCACCATATCCCACTAACTGTATATAAGTGAATAATATATGTTTCTATGTCACCTTGTCCCTAGTTCATGTTAAGTAGTAGACTAATTTAGACCCAGTCATCATTATTACTTCTGAATGAATAATCGCCTTATGCCACACCAGATCCCTGCCATCAGGAAAAAGAAATAAGTGGCAACTTTGATTTCTTTGTCTAGCAGTGGTGAGCTCCATTAGCCAGGAACTTCTAAATTATTAAAGCTTACTAAGACTGAAACTGTTTAATAGGTAGCTCAGTCCTAGGAAAAGCCTTGATGCCTGTATATCAGTCAGATACTGAATCCAAGAGAAGGACGAGTGGGCTCTGCAATTACTTTGAATGACTTACATATAATTTGAGGTTCTTGCAACAAATTATCCAGTGGAAGGGCTGGAGTTACTGGCAAACATTAACACAAGAAAGAAAGCAGGTAACATGTTTAAATATAATAAAAAGATTCCCAGCCATATAGATTTAGTAGTGATAGCTACATCCCTGATAAATTCTCCAAGTACAAGTAGATATGGTCATCTTGAAAACTAAAGTAAGATAAGACTAAGCAAAGTTTGCACAAAGACTGGTGGCACTGGAACAAAGGACAGTCCATTCCTTCTAAAATATTTGGAATTCACATTGGTGGTGTTTAGCCAATATACACAGGATCCTGCAACTGTGAAGAAACTTGTCACGTGTAACGGGTGCTTTAAACTTGACCTTTAAGGAGATAACCAGTGACGTGCTGAAACTTAACTTGAGGTGCAGGGAAACACACTCAGGGAACCACGGTACTGGATGCCACTAAAGGAACTGGAGCACCCAGGGACCATTACACCTCTAGAGGTACTAAGGTGTACTGAAACAGGAACAGGTAACAAGTGAGGTAAAAGTGCAAAACAGAAGGAAGTGGATTCTCCTACCACAGTTGGGTTGACAAGGGATAACAATGAGGCGCGGAGTCTAAGGAGGGCCAGGTCTTCACCTTTAACCCCCGCAAGGAGGTACTGGTCTTTGCTGCGGGAACCTCCCAGGTAGCGGTCTTCGGGTTAACCTCCCCACTGGTGGCAGCTGGCTGAAACACTGACGAAGTCCGAAACTGCTGAACTATAACACACTGCATCTTGAAGAGTGAGCTGTACCTTTAAGAGAGTAATCCGAAACAATAAAGTGAAGCTGTTAGGAAGGTTAAAGCAAGCTGACTTGAGGAACACCAAAAACTTGACCGAAGAGCTGACACATAACAGTAACCAGGAGAAGCTGAAACTAACTTCTGACAAGGTACAAGCAGTTCAGGAGATGATAACAGCAGCAACACAGCCGGAACAGTAAAGATGAAACAAAATTGACAACAACGCTAGAGCACTGAGAAGCAGTGCTCAACCCCTTTTGAATCTGGTGCCGCTGACGTCACGCCTGACGTGGAGAACAACCCGGAAGCACAAGGGAGAAGCGCATCTCCCAGCACTAGCCAGCAGTCAGAGCCTGCAGTTCACGAGCAGCGCATCAGCTACAAGCGCTGCTCGTGACAAAACTTAACCCTACCTAAAAGGGTAGATTGTCCTGCTACTTCTATCATTTGGATAGAGAAAATCAAGTCAAAGAGGTTAGGTTTGTTGGAGGATATAAGTAGAGTTGGGTATTACATGAGTATCATGACTGTAGTGGGGGATACAAGAGTGCCAATTTCACACAGGATTATAGTGTTTGGAGCACCTCCCATCTTCTCTGCTGTAATAATCCACACATTCTATTTTCACCACAAACAATAATGAGCCTAATTAAAAAAAACTCAGCTGAAACTTAGCTAGTGTGAACCCAACCTTAGGCTACTGACACACTAGCGCTTGTTTAAAAAAAAAAAAAAGCGCATCCCAAAAATACGCCATGTACACTGGCATATTTCCGACACACGCTTTATATATAGTCAATAGGCACTTACGCGATGTGTGTGACTGCTATTGTTCTTTTCCTACTGCTATCTGGCTGCATTATTTGTATACATGCACAAATCTAAACGCATGAAGTGTTCCAGCGCATGTTCATGTGACAGTGTACAGTCATGTTTTTTACACACATTCTCTGTTGAAGACATCTTTTTCTCATATTGGAAGGAGCCGAATTGCTAAAAAAAAGGTGATCATGTAATTGTGAAATTATAGATGCATTAGAAGCATAAATAATAAAGTAGGTGCCTTGGAAGGGAAATACTGCTCTTTCTTAGTTCTTCCTTAAAGCCAGAAAGTCTTTAACATACTCACTGTATTACACTTTGGCTATTTTTTTTTTTTTGTCAGTGTTAGTCTTTTAGTCTTTCTGTGTACATCTAAGTTAGATATTCTGGATTGTTTTTAGCAAGGATTGCAAAAGGCCTGCAGCATGAAACTGTCAACGTACATTGGCCAGTTCTGTTAACCCTTAATGGATGTAAATGACCAAGCTCTTAAGAAATTTCCAGCAGCTACTCTTAAGATCAGAGCCCCTGAAAAGGTAGCTGGAATATTTTTGGCAAACTTTCCAAAGGTTGTTTTTTAGCTAAGCACAGGTGGGTTGGCATTTAGCATGCCAGCCTTCCTACGACTTAAACTCCCCTTTTAAGGAAGTTATATTGCTTGGGAAATTCACATATGTATTGATGAGGTAGGATGGCCAGGAAAATGTTGATCATACTTACCAAATTATCTTTTCCCAGCTACTCTTTTTTGTCAGAAACACCGCCCTTAGTAATTGTGTAGGAAGGTAGAACCTTTCTGGGTTGGGTGGGTTTGGATAAGAACCACCCAATGTTATTGCTGACGCGAGGAGCAGCCAGGAACAGAAAATGGTAAGTATGCCAATAGCTGTGCCTCCTTATTAAATTCCCTATCACTGAGTGTTAGAGCTGCTGCCTGTGCTCCAGTTTTCAGGACTAGCAATGTGTTACAAGTTATGGCACTGTAGTCTGCATGGGATAGTTTCAATGATTTTAGCTGTGCTTCCTAAATAATCCCCAACCACAGTAGCCTCCTACATTATCACATTCTGTATAGACCAGGGCCAGCAGGAGGCTACAAGACTTTCTGCTGTAGGGACCCAACAGCTCATAGCTGTACCCTACATTCTACTTATTCATGTGGCTTAAGGACACCAGAAGAAAGCCATTTTTTGGATTGGCAGTTATTTATAACACCATTGCATATTTGTCATCTTTGAAGCTGAATTCATGAATTACATGACTGTTTTCACTTTACTAACAGCTGTCACATTGGTTACAAGACCCCACCCAGTCACGCAGTCTTCTATGGGAGGTTATGCACAGGATGCATTGAGGAGGGCCCATCTGTGATGTAGATTCCCACGATTTCTAGTAACCTCCACCCGCCTCACAGAGAGTATGCTACATGTTTAATGCACCGGTGATTGAATTAGCAGGCTTCTAGCCATAGTCACCGCCGTCTCGCTAACTCCATCACAACTTCCACCCGCGCTGCGTTATCTATTCCCACAACAGCGGCACCCAGTAGGCACTGCGGCAATATCATACGCATGCTATAATTATTATGTGTGCTGCGCAGGACTACAGCGGCCACTAACACAGCCCACGCACTGGAGGAACCAGTAAAACGAGGAAAGGCCCTGTAAAGTAGCTGCCCACACACACACGTGCAGGCCTCAGCGCTCAACTCGTTCCTCCATGCTTATTCTCTGCCGCGCTTAGCTCCTCCTACCTCTAGCTCTCTGCCGCGCTTAGCTCCTCCTACCTCTAGCTCTCTGCCGCGCTTAGCTCCTCCTACCTCTAGCTCTCTGCCGCGCTCAGCTCCTCCTACCTCTAGCTCTCTACCGCGCTTAGCTCCTCCTAGCTCTCTGTCGTGCTTAGCTCCTCCTACCTCTAGTTCTCTGCCGCGCTTAGCTCCTCCTATCTCTCTGCCGCCCAACCTCCCGCCCTGCCGGGCAGTTAGTGGGAAGTGCAAGTATGCCCGGCATTGTGCCTGCTTCTGCACTGATGTCTATTGTGTCTCACTGCAGAGCAGTGGAGCAGCCGGCGTGCTCTTTTGTCTCCTTCCAAACCAAGGGCACCTGCCACCGCCGGCTGCTCCAGCAGCCCTTTCCCTCAGTTGGCTCTCGCTCACTGGTCTCACACCCATAACCGGCCCGCAAGCTCTTCTTATGCCCGCGGACTCTAGTGATTGTTCCAAGGGCGAGAGCAGAGGGCACTTTCAGGGGGGACTGAGAGGTTTCCTCTGTATCTGGGCACGGGAAGAATAAGATGAAGGATTTGAAGAAGTATTTGACAGAAGGTTTGCTCCAGTTCACCATCCTCTTGAGCTTGGTCGGTGTGAGGGTGGATTTCGACTTTTACTTGCCTCCCATCAGGGAGATCATTCTGGGCACCAGCTCCGCCTATTCACAGATCCCCTTCCACAGTTTGAGGGACACCTGGGAAGGATCCAGCCTACACCCCAAAAGCCCAGACCTGGACTCCTTCTTCACTGCCAAGAGGCTGCTGGACGAAGTGAGGGCGCTGGGGGACACGCGCATCCCCAGTACTGAAGTGAGCGCCTGGCTAGTGCATGGGGTGGCTGGAGATGCTGAGACAGGTACTTTGACTGCTGCACAGACACTGCTTACTGCAGGTTCCAATGAAGATAGCAGCCCTAGCCCAGATTCTCCAAGCAGCAACAGTGAAGGCCCCAGCCAGCAACCTGCAAGGAGCAGCCTGCATCTCTGCCATGCCAGCCCATCCCAGCCCCACATTGGCGTTGGGGCCTCTCCACCTGATTATACCAAAGAGGTAATTGCTACCATAATCAGAATCACAAGGCCCCACTGATTCTTCTGGAGTATAATATTGTTCTGGTCTTGTAATAGAATAGTAGTCTATTATCTGCTGTTCCATCCATCTTCAGACTCTTTATCCTGTGTATAAAAGTGTTTTTTTTAATGAAGCATGATATTTCTTTTAAACTTGACCTAGACATTGTAACCCAGATTTGTATGGGCCTAGCAGTACATTATAATCCCAAGTATATTTGTTTTTGCAACAATGGTATCTATTGTCTACCACACCCAGTCTAATTTTGTATTACACTCCTTATTATCAATGAAGAAATAGAGAGCATACGCAATGCTACTGAACTAACTTGTTTGGTAAAAAAAAAAACCTTTAAAAAATAAATACATATATATATATAATAGACTAAAAGGTTACCACAGGTGCCTACTTTAGCAAATGGCATATAGTGTTGTACCAGAATGGTACAGTAGTGGTCCATATTGTGTTGCTGTGGCATAAAACATTTGTTTGGCACACAGATATGTTTGGATGTGAACTGTGTCTTATTTTATTACAGGATTTGCAGCAGGAAACTGGAATGATTAGCCTGAGAAGTATTTATGATATCTTGGGAAATGTTTAGTTTAAGCTTGTCAAAATTAATTGATACCAATGCTTTATGTGAGTTTTTCTTTAGTTATAGAGAAAATTACTAGATTAGTTTGTTGTAGAAGCTATTTTTTTTTTTTACATCTCTTACTTCCTACTACTATTTTTTGTCGTAATCAGAGTATAAATTCCAGATCAGGAAGTGAGTGTACAAGAAAATGATTTGATATAACCAATGGAGCAAAAGCATAGGTCCAAATGTGTAAGTAAGTTTGGTTGCAGTGTTCACTTAGTTTGAACCAGAGTTGTAACTACTAAAGGCATCTGCCTAAGGCCCCACAATAATGAACTATGGGGTTGTGGGGAATAATGACATAATTGGATTTTTTGATGTATGCAGGCAAGGTGGACATATTTTGGCAATTTAGCTGTTGGTACTGAAGCACCTTGTGCCAGTATTGGTTAGAAGACTGAATTATATTTGGTATGCTAGGCCACTTTGCTATTTTGATTGCTTTTTTGAACAGCAAAGGCAAAAAAAAAAGTAGCACCAGAGAATGGCCTCCAGAAAACACTCATTTAGTTACATGAAGTACAATTGGCGACTGCTTCCATGATTATCATCAGTTATGCTGTGGACTTGATTTGGTAAAGTTCTTGCAGACAAGTTGAAACAGTTGCTAGCAGTAGTTCAGTTAAATGAATTGGGGCTTTTGGGAGACCATTCCCTGGAATTTGTTTGCGGTTTACCTGATGTGAAAGGCAGTAGAGCAGCGGTTCTCAACCTGTGGGTCGCGACCCCGGCGGGGGTCTAGAACCGCTGCAGCACCCAGAAGCGGCCGCAGGACCCTCCTGACGGCTGAACGTCACCACGTAACGACGTTTCGGCTGAACGTCACCACGTGACGCGCGTACGTGATGATATTCGGCCGAAACGACATCACGCAGTGCGCAGTGACATCAGGGCCGGGGGTCGCGGCCTCATAAAGGTTGAGAACCGCTGTAGTAGACTGTAGCACAGTGTTAGACATAGATATAAGCAGAGACAGAAATTATTCAGCTCTCTACAACTCTGTCAGAAGGTTTCTTTATTTTCACATGACAAAAGGGAAATTGCAAACTGGACAATTGCCTATGACCCTCAACAAACCCATGCTGTTCACTATTTCTGCCTATATCAGCCTGGAAAACATACCAGCATATGGGCCAACGCTTTCAGTTTTGCCCAGGGTCTCATTCTGTCTGAAAACAGCCCTGAAGAAGACCAGGTCAGTGTCAGGGCTGCAACAACTGCTTCATCTTACAGTACATATGATAAGCCAATAAGCTGCAAGCCACAGAGTGCTCATGACTTTATACACATGGCTGGAGTAATAAGTATCACAGCCAAGTGCCCAAAATATAGAATATGGTTTGGAATTTCTCTTAATAAACTTTTTTTTAAATATTCAAAAATCTTATTCACACTTGTGTTTTCATGTGTTTGCTATATGGCAAATGCATTATCCTCCCCCCATAAAATGCTAAATAAGATTACTTTAATCACTTCTAATACCAATTAGTAGACAACTATATTAAATATGCAGCATGTCACAGATGGCCCAAAATGGAATGTTTTTGCCAGTCAATAGAATAAATGAGTGTAAGTGCCATAGAAAGTGGGAAGCTTTAGTATGCAAGTATACAGGCTGACTAAAGGAGAAGTAAAGACTAAAATGAAGTTAATATATTATAAAATGTACCTGGCACTAGGTAGGAAGTGCTAACTTCCATAGGGAATTGAGTAACAATTCTGGAGTTTGAAAGCAGATTCACACAGCCATGAAGCTGCGCTCTGGCTCCCCCTCTTGACCGGCATCCTCAATCCAGAGTAGTGTCAACATCACTTTGTGATCCTTTGCTGGTCCTTTAAATAGTGTCTGAGCTCTGTGCAAATGCAATAGTAAAGATGCTGTGGAGCAGTGTTTTTCAACCTTTTTTCTTCAGGGGAACCCTTTGATGTAATAAAATTTCTTTCGGAAACCCTAGAAATCGCATAACGCGCGTGATGTCACTGACGTCTACATACCCGACTGGTCACAGAGGGAGGATCCAAGGATGCGATCTCTCTGATGAGCCGGGTAATGATGCCATCAACCAGTGTGTTACGGAACCCCTGGGTTGTCCTTGTGGAACCCTTGGGTTCCGCGGAACCCCGGTTGAAAATCACTGCTGTGGAGGATCAACAGATAATTATAATGTGCATAGAGGATAAAATGACAGCTTGTGCCAACAATAATTAGTTTGTGTTCAATGAGCCTTTATTAGTCAGATTGGTGAATATGGTCTGCTGATGGCCATATTGATGTCTGCATGTGATCAATGATGTACTGTATTTACAGTGTGGCACAACAAGGGTTTTGTGTTGATTTTGTGTGAAACTGCTGTGTATGTGGAGGTGATCAAATAAATGCATTCTTATCACTGTTAACTAGATTTGTTTTCAGGTTTGTTGATCCAGTCAATTACTCATAGGTCTTTGTTAAAAATAGACCTGTTATTAAATAAATAATATTCTGTGGGCAAATGGTAGCAGCTAAGTTGATCACTCTTTATCAAAAAGATCACAGTGCTGAATTTATCCAGTACTTATTAATTGTCCTTATTTTGCAACTGTTTCAGTGGCAATGGGAGTGCCTAGAATCATTACAGTGTTGATACTGAGGCTTCTCCAATCACATTCCTCCAAGACTATATTTTGGATTGTCTAAATGGAGGATCATCTATGGTAAATTCCTTACAAGTGGTCAAGGAAATTTAATCATCAAGGACAATCTTATACTGAAGTCTAGTACCTGAAAAAGAGGGCAGCTGGCCCCCCAAAACAATGTGTTCACAATAAGAAACACCTAAGTGCTTTACAGCAGGGATTGCTGAGGTAGGATTAAAGGAGATTAATCCCACCTCACCCTACTACTAAAGTCATCACCCACTTTCCCATGCATAGCAGTTTTACCCTTGCTTATTGATTGTGTTTGAAAATGCAAGGTGCGTAGAGGTGATCAAGTAAATGCATTTTGTTTTAAAGGGCCAATAGCACCAAGAAAAATAAATGACAGATAAGCTTTCACTATGCTTGTAAAATATACTTGGAAAATGTTATCTTTAAATTTTAATTCAGTTTGTACTGCTTTATGAGTTTTTTTCCTCTTTCCTGGTTGCTTTTATCTGTTAATAAACAATCTCTCTCATCTCTCTCTCTCTACCTTCCCCCTCTGTGTAAAAATAAAATCTGTTAAGTTCATAGCACCTAATTTGCTGTGGAGCTACCATGTCCTAAGGTAGTTTTACCATGGCTTATGAAACAGCTGAGTTTCCAGTACTTTATGTTTTAGTAAGAGACATTGCATCAAATAATTCACATTAGAGATGGCTCATTTCCTATAGGAAGGCTGCCATTGAGGTTCATTTTTATAGACACATTTCTATGTCATGTGTTTGTAGTTTGATGATAATTAAATATAACAATTGATATAAAGCCTTTAACCCTGGTCTTGCATATTATTTTATTTCATGCAATGTACTTTTATACCATTTGCACTCAGTTAAGCCATTTTTACACTACCAAGTTTTGGAGCAGTCAGTCTACACATTCCATTGTTGTCTTTGTAAAATGCGTGTTCACATACCGACACATAGTCCAACAACTTTGGTGTGTTTTAACTAAGGCTCTGACGCCTACATCCCTTTTCATTTCTTTGGAGTCTCAAAAGAATCACATGTTTAACCATATGTGATCTGATGTATTTTCCATTACATTTGAATATTACCAGTAGGATAAAATTTGCTTCAGTTACACAGCACAATTTATTTTTTTCAAAATGTCATGCATCTAGAATTGAACATTCACAATCAGGGCAGAATGGTAGTGTTAATGGGGAACTATAGTCAAATTACATGTTTACATATGCAGTACTATACCTTAGTGAGAAGTGTTTCTACCCAGTAGATGATTCATGTGATGCAGAATGATTGAGTAGGCAGCACTGATAAACTCCTGCACCAGAAAATGTGTGTATGTGTGATGTGTATTGGCCAGTTTTCCATCAACAGGTACTCTCCCCTGTGCATTTTTGCCCTACCTACTACTTGGCACATGTGCACAAATCAGCTTTGCCTGGGTAATATCTTGCATTCCAACTTAATTTATGAGGCCAAAAGGTCAGCAAACTGCTTAACCAATAGCAGTCAGGTAGCTTTTTCTTCTCCTGTTGCCTAACTTGCAAAAGAGAGAAGGGAGGGTGAGTATAAAATGTTAGCTCTCACTAGAACTAAACAGTGAAATAAACTGCAAGTATTATTTCTTCCCTAAACTTTTTTTGAACTATTTGTGTCAGCACCGTGTTAGCCATAGCTATAAGTAGAGTATAGGTGATACCTTTTATTGGCTACTCAGTGATGCCCAACCTTTTTCGGCCTGGGGGCCATAAAAATTTTCAAATTTTAAAGTTACAACTGCGACAATTTTCCATAGTAAAGTTGCCACTGTGACAATATTCTCATTATAGAGGCAGTAGAGTTGTGCACTGTGTTAGCCATAGATTTAAGCAAAGACAAGAGAGTATAGGTGATATCGCCTGTACTATCTTGTCTTTGCAATATTTTCATTATAAAGACGCGACTGTGACAGTAACAGTCTATTGTGACTGTCTTTAGCTGGCGAATTCACACTTCTACACACCAATTTGGGCCACGGGCTGGATAGCACTGCGTTGTGGGTCGCAGGTTGGGCATCACTGGGCTAACTGAATAGATGGTAAAGCTTTCGAGACTGCTTAGGTTTCTTCTTCAGGCATTTCCTGGTGTGGGAGTTTATAAAAGGTATTACCTACAGTATACTCGACTTGTCTTTCACTAGATGTGAAAAAAAAAAAAACATTTGTGGCAAAAGCATAGTGAGGCCTTGTCCTAAAAAAACAGTGACCTGATTTTGAACCTGGCCCCATGGATCTAGAGTGGAAACACTGGATAGCAGACACACTCTGGCAGAATGAGAAATTGGAGCAAAACTACCATTTTATGACTAATCTCAGCTTTTCAACTGAGAGACAACAATTTTGACATAGATTTTTCTGCATCTATCACCAGCATTTTAATGTTGTGTTTTGCTGGCACAGGTAGTAAAGTTCTTCACTCTTTAGTGATCTGCTAAATAATTAGTATTTCTGTAGTACCCTAAGCTTATTTCCCTGAGTGCACCCATAACTGCAAGAGTGCTATAGGCAGTGTAAGTATTTTGTCATGGACTAAAAGAGGATCCTTTGTACCAGCATAGAATGAATCATAGGTTCACTGTGAGGTGCAGAGTCTAAGAGGCCCCTGTTCTTCTCCTTTAAACCCCTTCCAGGAGGTACTGCGGCAAAGGAACTCCCCCCCCCCAGGTCATGGCCCTCTAGTTCACCCCCGTAGCTGGCAGGCAGTGCAAAACTGATGTATGATCTGGCACAAATGGAACACTGTCCCTTTAAGAAGTATCAAAGCGGGTTCGAGGAAGAATCAGGAAACCGGCAATTGTCAAATGAAGAAGAGTAATTCACAAAGAATAGCCCAACAGAGCCTGAATCTGTGTATAGGTGTGAATTCGCCAGCTAAAGACAGTTGCAATAGACTGTTAATGTAGTAGTCGCGTCTTTATAATGAGAATATTGTCGCAATCATGACTGTACTATGGAAATGTGTCACAGTTGCGACTTTAAAATTTGTCATGCTGGTCAAAACACGATATTTTCTTCCAGTCCACATGTAGCTCAGATATACATATAGAGAAACAGAGAAAATGCCTCCAGAGGGTAAAAAAATCTCTTTAATAAATTTAAAGTATAAGGACAGAAAACATACTCACAAACATCCACATAAAAAGTGCTATGGAGGCATTTTCTCTGTTTCTCTATATGTACAAGTGCTGGTCAACGAATTAGAATAATTTGAAATAGTGCAATCATGA
>WMED01017212.1:2026-13077 GCA_019650415.1 Pipa parva | reverse complement strand
CGTTTAAAGGTACGCTAGCCTGTTGTAGAAAGGTGACGCGTTTAAAGGTACGCTAGCCTGAGGAAAAGGTCACAGAACACGACGCCTTTAAAAGTAGGCTAGTGGGCGGACGGATTTAAAGGCATCCTACGCTTGATTTGTAGAATAGGTGACGGTTTTAAAGGTAACCTAGCCTTGTGACCTTGGATATTAAAACCACCGGTGGCATATGCATGGTGTGATGCATATGTTCTGAGTAAAATTGTTGTATCTGTGCACAGGTAAAAAATGAGCAGTGCCCAGTGTCTTGTTACCTTGTTGGACTAACTGTCTAATTTTAGAGCATAAGAAAATTTGTTGTTTCGTCTTTGTTTTCTGTACGTTACGGAGATAGTACGAAGGTGAGCGGAAATCTCGTAACGAGTCTTTGTGCATATTTTTCCTCGTCTCGAAGGTGAGCGAGACATTTTTATAATGGGACAACAAGAGAGTACCATTCCTAATGTGGGGGAATCTTGTAACGACTATGTTAATAGACTGGCGGGCGGGTTTTATGTCACCCCATTTGTTGATAATATGGCAGGATGGACGGAGGGTCTTCAAAGCACAAGTCCCTTCCCACGAGACGGGGCTAATGACCCTTTCCATATGTACCACCTGTTAGTCTATGTGCTTAGTAACTATATGACTTCCATAAAAGGTAATAATTGCTAGATATCTTATCATAATAAAATTCCTTATTGTTGCCGCCATAGGATGTCCTTAAAAGGGAATAATGGAAAGTCCCTTTCAGGGGTATAAAAGGTTGGTGTTGTAATCAAATAAACAGAACCGATATTGCATGATAACTTTGTATGTCGTCTCATTATTGTCTTCAATTGAGGTTCCCTGATCGATCAGAAAGTCTGATAAGGTGAGCACGATACTCGGCACATTTACTATAAGGTATAGGGTACGGGGGTAGATTTATTACCCAACACTCCTCAAGCTGGTTAATACCAACAGACTGAGCATGTTAAAGTTGAATACAAATGTAATAATCAAGATTAAATAAAATATTTTAATATATAAAAGATTTGTATTGGAGGCATTGAGCTAGATCAATTACACTTTAACTGATCCTAAATCAGTTGGTTCACTTGGTCTCATGTCTCATTTTCCTGTAATGCAATTTTATCTGCTCTACAGAATTCTTTACATATTGTTAACTGTGAAATAGCAATAAAGATTAAGGCATCTGTAGTATACTGGTAAATCTCACATGTCTCATGTTCTAATATACCAATACAACTGACTATAGTTAGCATAGCTATGTAAAATCAGAGCTCCCCCTGCTGATGTATTCATATACATTGTATGTGGAATGTTCTAGAAGATTTTGGACCTAGCTACAGCCTGCCCAGAGATAGGATATCCAATCAGGATCTACCTGTATTTTATATAACATGTTTGAGTGTGTCCTGTGTCTTTTGCTGGAGAGTGCTGCAGGAGCAGTACTCTGTCTCCACCATGCTGGTGGAGGGCACATACAAGGAACCTATGCTAGGAATAGATTCAGCTCACCTTAGTATGTGATAGTGGGAAGTGTAGGATATCTAGATGGGTAGCAATAGACTCCACCAGTAGCTCAGAGACCTAGGGGGCCAAGTGTATGCCTGACTAAATGTTGGCGTACACAGTCAGGGTTTCTGTAGAACAGGCATAGGGAATAGGGAGAGCCCTGCTCAAAGAAGGTATCCCAGTGACGTTCTTCCCATACTGTTTGGGACCTGTTAAACTCTGCACTACCTCTGAGGATGTGTTGAAGCTCTGAGGGTGATGAGTATCCTGGTGGTAGCTATATTACATATATATCTATCCCTGTCAGTGACGTTTGCTCTAAGACTGCAAGGGAAGCTCAGCTTCCCCTAAAATGACAAAAGAAATAAGTGATCAAATATATACAACAGTACAGTATGTACATATCATTTCTTCTCACCCATTCCTGCAGATTTACAGTGCTTTAAACAGTGAAGACATTGAGCTTCCACAGAATTCAATAGCAAAGCAAAAGTGCAGTGAAACAAGATGAGTCATTGGATAAATGCTGGGCTTTGTCCCTCCCTTTGGACTCTCAGTTTCTCTGGGAATCTATGGGGCAGTGGGCTGGCCTGGAAGCTCAGCTTCTGCATGCTGATTGGATGATCTGTCTGAGGATGAATCCCTTTTTGATTGACAGGGAAATGAGCGAATCAGCAATCTTTCATTCTGATTTGCAACAACCTTTTTTTTTCATTCTGAAAGCTGCACATAATGTCAGTGTGAATGTTGTGGACAGGATTTTGGTAAAGCCATTTGATAGTCTTGTTTAGAGTTAAACAGCAGGTCAACTCCTCAGATTAATTTGGTGCAAAAGGTGGGTAAAAGTAACCGGTCTTTTCAGATGTCCTGGTATAACAAAGTGAGCTTCCCCTCCTTGAAAGACCAGCATCCGCCACTGATCCCTGTCATAACTGATCGTATGTTAAATGATTGCTTGCAGCTATTCTTTATGTGCAATGTGTCCTGCTGATTGGATATGTTAATGTATGATGTATACTGTATCTATGCATTACTTAATTGCTATTACTAAATCCTGATGCTATACTGCTGCTCCTTTAATAAAGGTGTTTGTTGTTTATAAAAAAGTTACTGGTGCCCTGTATATTATTATACTGCACCTTATCTTAACTAAAGAAATATGTTTTATTACCCACTTCTATTAAGTGGGGTCTACGCTCTTGAAAGTCTGCGTTTAGTCTGGTATTGTGCATTTAAAGGGGAAGTGTGCGCAAATGTAATAATTAAACGGCTGCTAGTAAATACCTTTTAACAACCTCGTTACATGTCATAGATTAGCTAGTACAAACTATCAATTTGACTTTAAAGGCCTGGAGGGACACAGAACAATTTCATTACTCATAGATATATTTGTACATTTGCACAATCCTTATCAGAGAAAAATAAGCTACGAGTAGACAACACCAGCTGATTTCCAATGCCTGATCTTGTATATAATTCTGGCATCTATAAATGGGTGCACCAGGAGCTATCAAAAGAATTTCTATTCACAAATTGTAGAATAAAAACCAAAAGTGACCAAAATGCAAAGAGTACATTATTAGAGTGCATTTCATTTACCCAGATGGTTCTCATATTGCACATGTACTCCACAAGAAGAAATAAAAGAGGGTGGAAAGCACTGCTGTTTTGATGTATTTATATTTCCAAATTATATATCTTTAACTGGTATACAAATAATATATTTATCCTTTATGACAAATGTAGCAGGTTTGATTTTGTCAAATTTTTAAAAGATAATTTTTAACACAATGCATCAACATGTGCTGATGATTTGAAGGATCAGTGACACAAGAAAATTAATCTTATTTGGATTTGCATGGCAGTTATTGCTGCATGGTACTGGTAAAAATGTTATCTTTAAAGATGAATTAGTTTAAGTTTGTGTTTCTTCCTTGAGGTTGACTGTTTGGCTATTGGGTCCCATTTTCCACTGAGTATCTGAGTTTACGTTGGGACATTTTTTCCCTTTACTTGCTTGGGGTTGGTCGGGCGGTCTCTTTTTTTCTTTCCACATGTTATCTGTTCAGTTAAGAAATTGCTTATGTGGAACTTTAAATAATACATATTCATGAAGTGCCCCAGAAAACAAAATGTAACTAAAATCACCAAGCAGAAAGAAGCAACAACTCAAATAAACAAAAACAAAATAGATATTCAACTTTAAAGATGACCACATAGGAATAACTGCCAGGCCAGTCCAAATAGCAATTTACCTTATTCTGGCAGTTTTCTGCGGCTGCAATTCAATATGTTATTTTATTTATTTTTTTTTTTCATGATGTTTTGAATATTTCCAAAAATAGTCAGATATGGAAACTTTCAGAAAACAATGAGAAATAAGTGCCAAAAAAACTAGACTCACAAAAAATAAGTTTTTCATGTATTTTTAAATGGTTGTCCTGGTTTTTTTAAGATAGTTTTAGAGTATAACATTTGTGGCTCGATAATAATCAGCACACAGCAGGTTGTTCTTGTCAGTAATGTGAAATGCCCTAGAGATGACTTTACAGGAACATTTAGTTCAAATAGAAAAAATTTCAAGCGTTTAAAAAATTGTATGTTACCCAGAGTTACCTAACCCCTTTAGAGAGGGACTAATTTATATCAATTAGCCTTATACAGAGGTGGATGTATTAAGGGTCACTTTTACCTGCACAATGACTGTTGTGTGTAGCATTTTATTGGTGAGTCAATTTATGTAAAAAATAAAACAGGTACAGAGAGAAAGTGTGTTGTATTCATATATTTTGCTTAGTTGCCTTTAACAATGAACCTGTGTAATAAATGAGTTGGTGCTTTTTACTTACAGTAAGTGGACTTGGGCTAGTAACAATACTCCATTGGAATCACTCCATGTACTGGTCATCCTTAGCTGTTGCAGCCAATAAAGTTATAAGTTAGTCCTATGGGAAGCCTTAGGCTAATTATCTGAGGTATAAAGAGGCAAATAAAGGTGCTACCACCTGCTTGCACATCCTGTAGTGAGCTCTCAGTTCCCAGAGTGAACTAGTATGGAAACCTATGATGGTTTTTTTTGCTGAATTTTCTGCCTTTAATATCATACTACTTTAAATAACCCAGTTATTACTTTTTTCCTCACCTGACTGGGTTTCTCTTATGACTAATGTAGCCATGGTGAAAACCCCGCTATTGGGTTTTTACCCAGTCTACGTATAAGTTTCACTTGTCCTTTAACCTAGCTCTGAGAGAGATTAAATATTAGGAGTTTCTATGCTGCAGTGATTTGCTGTGTAGGTGGTGTCTAATAACAAGGCCTAGCCTGCAAATATATATTTTGCTTCCTGCCATGCTGCAGGAAGTTTGTAAATATAAGTGTTCACTGTTCAGCATTGTCTTTTGCTGGGGGTGTTTGCAGGAGCAACACCCTGTCTCCACTAGTCCAGTGGTAGACACACAGGTCACCCAGATAGCAGGTTGCAGAGTTACTATTAGCTCACCCTAGCTGGTGAGAGTTCAGTGAAGGCCTGTTTATCTGGGTAGCAACTGACCCCACCAGGAGTGAGGAGGCCTAGGGGGCCTGGTGTATTCCCTACCTGCATTGGGATACACAGTTAGGGTTCATTAGGACAGGTGTAGGGACTAGGGAGAACCCTGTACAGAGAAGTCCAGCCCATGAGAGATTTGGGAGCCTGTCGAATCCTGTTTTCTCTGAGAGAGTGTGTGAGAGGGTTACAATAAATTAAATATTTAGTTATTTAGATTAAATTTAAATATTAGTAATATTTTGTATAAATTATCAACACACTATAAGACAAACAATAATGTTAATCTAGGTTTTCTTTCAACTAGTAGTGACCTAAAAAGGCTTTTACTTTAAACACACAAATGTTCATATAAAGAGGAGGAGGTAGGACACTAGGAGATGGTTTAAAGCATCTCTTGCAACATGGTTGTATCCATCCGAACTGAGAGAATTCTTTGTAACTTCTATGTGGAGCTTATCCTAACCTAATACTGTGATACTTTAACTGGGTCAAAACTCAGTTCCTAGTTCTACAACTCAATGTATCTTCACATTCAGTGGACCTAAACTTGAGGGAATTATTGGAGCACACCCAGGTCATCCATTGCATTAAACGATGTTCCAGTGTTTCACACACCCAGGGATAATTAATTTACTGTCTTCCCATTGGTGGATTCACATGCTATCCTCCCCCCGACCTCAAACAGTAGAAACTTGTAGTAAAAGCAAAGGTGAATTTCCTGGTGTTATACTTTTTCTTGGGGTGAGAATTAGATTTAGATCTGTATCCAGTGCCAGCTCTGCCATTAGGCAGCATATGCAAATGCTAGGGGCGCCCCCTAGCATTTTTTTTTTTTTTTTACAGAGTGCCGGCCGGCTGGGAGAAATTATGTGCAGCCGGGGCTCAACTTTAAATCTCCCACTTGGCAGCCGCGACTTCTTGTCGGGAGATGTAAAGTACAGCCGCGGCTGCTTGTCGGGAGATGTGAAGTACAGCCGTGGCTGCTTTCGGGAGATGTGAAGTACAGCCGCGGCTGCTTGTCGGGAGATGTGAAGTACAGCCGCGGCTGCTTGTCGGGAGATGTGAAGTACAACCGCGGCTGCTTGTCGGGAGATGTGAAGTACAGCCGCGGTTGCCAAATGGGAGATTTAAAGTTGAGCCGTGGCTGGACAGCGGTGTTGGAGGTGAGTGGGGGCGGCACGGGGCAAGGGGGGGCGGTGCGGGGCAGAGAGGGTGTCGCGGGGCGGGGGGGCAGCGCGGGATGGAGGGGGGGCGCCGGGTTGCCTAGGGCCAGGGCCGCCTCTGTCTGTATCTGATGGTTCTGTTCAATAATAATGCTATAATTGATATAATGTCAACAGTGAAGAGAACTGAGTGCCATCGGAATATTACATATCCTGGTGTAGTTAAGAGGTGACAATGAAAACCAAAAGGGGAGAGATCAAGTATAACACCTTGCAGATACTAGTATTCCATATAAAAGAACTATCGCTGTACGGAAGTCCTACAATAGCTCTTCAGTTTTGAAGAGAACATGGTTGTTCATTTCTCACCCCTTCCATTTTCAAACTCAGCTCCCACAACAAATCAGCCAATTTAGGTGTCATTTCCTATGGGAAAGCAGAGGAACGTGTTGCAGCTTTTAGTATTAAGAGAGAGCCGTAACAGTAACACGTGAAACAGATCCTATATGCAGAGGGATAAAGTGCACTATGTAAAAGAGAACTGGGTGGTCAACTGTGTCGACTTCAATTTAAACAGGATTTCTTTGCAATAACTTTCTGGTCTTATTTGCATCTCACCCCCTTTTGAAAAGTCTCATTATCCTTTCAAAAGTCTTTGCAGACTTCTTTATATTAATTATAGAAATCATTAGGATAAAAAAAAAGTTAACATAATGGTTTTAAGAACACAGTTCACAAGCAGAATATGTGCATATTTAATCCACTCGGCTGATGAATTTTTAATCGCTCTTCAAGTCTAGGTTTTTTATCTTTAAGTCTAACGTGATAACAAACATAGCAATTGGTAGAACTAATTGGTACAGAACAAGTAAATAATTTATACAATTATGAAAAGCTTGGTTTAAAAAGAAGGTGTGCTCAGTCCATGCATTTAATGAATGTACAATAGCAGGAGAGAATGGAGTGAGACAGTGGTGCACTGCTGACATCTAGAGGCCAACAATGAGCAGTGCTAACACATTTAGAGTCACTAAGGCTAGAGTGCTTTCATTATTAGTGTTGAGGTTTACTAGTGGTTAACTTACTCTATGGATTGATGATTTGCACCTACACAAATGGAAAATAAATGAATAAGCTATAAAAGCATACCTGTTTTTAACTGTGTGCTTTGCAGTGTGACAAAAATCAAAAGTAATGACACTATTCGTTTATAACATATTTCACTGTTCATTCAATTTTGTTTTCAAGTTAGTAGGTGAACTATTACAGTGGGGCGATGTTCAAATGTTCAGAAAAAAAAATGAAAATTCTTCATCTGCAATGACTCAGCAGTACAAAAAACAAAACATACTCTCTTTGCGCACTTTATTTAAAAAAACATATCCAAACTATAAAACTTTACTTCTGCAAATAAAATGTCCTGCTTCTTTATTTACGAAATAAGATGTGTTAGTTGCATAGCAACACAAGAAGACACGTGTACACAGTCATGGCAGTGTTCTAAGGCCAAGAGGCATTTTAATCATACAGTTAATTTGCTCCTAAAGTGAATGTTCCACTTTACGTGATAATTCGCCCATATTATTGCAAAATCAATTAGACCTATTCATTAAACAGCATATTGTCAGGGTGATGGAGCAAAATTTGTTGCCTAGTACTTTGTGAGCATAGTCAGGTGAATAGTATCAGTGGCGTATTGTAACAAATTCTACAAGTATAAGCGTATTGTAGCAAATCAATGTTATCTTTACATGGATTTGTTTAAAGGAGACAGCTATAACTATCTTCTTGTATATTAGTGATGCCATATAAATTTGTGACACACGTGACATGGGCTGCTTCAAAGTCGTGACAAATTTTTAAGTTACAACTGCGACAATTGTACATAGTAAAGTCGCGACTGCGACAATATTCTCATTATCTGTTCTCAAAGTCTCCCCTGTACCTGTGTGCAAGCTTGTCTTTGGTGCAGCTGAGTGTAATGCGGCTATCTGCCTGTCGCAGGAGCTCCTGGGATATGTGATTTTATAGTTCCCAGTCCTGCTTCTCCTTCTTGTGCCCACCTCCTGGAAGCCTCCTGCTGCTGGAGCTACTGGGATATGTAGTGCGGCGCTGAGGTATAATGCAGCTATCTGCCCGGCTTCTGGAAGTCTCCTGCCTTAGGTAAAGTCGCATATCCCAGGAGCTCTGGCGGCAGGAGACTTCCAGGTGCGGGCAGATAGCCACATTATACCTCAGCTCCTCACTGATGTGGGAAGAATACCTATGCGGGCCATAGGCTGAGCACCACTGTTCTATATTAATTTCTACACATTGCCAATATGCAATAGGTTTATAGAAGAAAGGACAAAGTCACCATTTTAACACAACAATCACAATTGTTTTTCCCATTCGATAAAATAGCATGTAATAAGAAGCTCATGTTGCACTCAGTTTTTTAACAATCGTGAGTAAAATGTCAGCAGAATACTAATCAATACCCTGCTGTATGCTCCTCTACATTCACACCAGTAGTTTGTGGTGAATTATCACTTTAACACATAATAAATACTGGAATTATTATCACATTCTTGTGTATGTAATTACGCAATTGGCATAATGTTGTCAGTTGTGAAACAGTTGGCTGCATGGCAAACGATATTGATCTTTGGGGAATATGCAAAGATGGAGAAGAGGTGAATAGTCATGAATTCACTCATCTGTGGGACAATTCATGTTGATAATTTTCCCCTAATTAATGTGACTCAGATTAGCCATTATGCTTCCTCTGGCACATATGAAGGACAGCTAACATAATAGTAAAGTCACATCCTACCCAAACAAACATATAATGCATACACAGGATCTATTACTCTCAGTACTCCAGGCAGAATTCATATAATCATATTTACAATGTTCCCTCAGATTAACACATACCTAAAAACAATTCTTCTTTCCTGTGCATTGCTTGTGTCCACATAGGATATGATGACAATGAAAAGAATATGGTGTGCTGAGCCTCCATCATGAGTCTATTCTCTTCATATGTACATACTCTAGCCAATTAGCTCAGTAAATATTAGCTGCTAATATAATCATATGCTATTACAGAATGCAGGGGCAGGAAGGGACAGGTGTGTTACCTATTGTGTGCTCGTCTAAAACCAGGTATGTGCCACTGCACGTTTTGTTTGTTTATTGGTGAATACAGTCATGCTTTTAATAATACATCACAATAGCTATGACATTATGTTCATTATATTACCAGAATACAGCCTAGCTTCTCCTAACCAATGCAATAGGGTGAGGCAGGGCACCAGCAGTACAAAGCTACAAATATTAAAGTCTAACTGGGAAACGAAGCAAGAACTCAGGCCAATGTGCAGAAATGATTGTCACCCAACTCAAGCTGACTCAAAGGTGCTGACTGGCTCCTCTAGGTGGTTCTTTCAAATACAGGATAAATCTAAATTGACAGGGAACAAGTTGGATTTCCACAAGCCTTTGTCATGGCAGCCCCATGGGGAGCAGGAAGATATATCTGCTTAATTGTAAGTTCTTACCTGAATGTTTGCATGCTTAGATATAATTGATTGTCCATAGAACATTGGTAGGTAGACCTTATTTATATACATTCACAAAATGTGCTATCAACCCCTGGATACTACATTACTAACAGTGCATTGTTAATTTGATAATGTCCCATGGCACTGAAGGGTTTGTTGGTTGTACAGTATATCTCCATTTAGAAGTTTAGTTGTTTTTTTTCTGTAGATTAGCAGCTGAATTAAGCAAACTGATTTTTAGTTATTTGAACAAAAACACTTTGTTTTCATACCAAAATTTGTTGTATGTGTTATATGTTGTGTTGTGACAGATCTCTAAGATAATTATAAGCCAGGAAACAGCAAACGTTGAAAAGTGTGTAAAGTTTAAACAAATAACCCATGTGTGTGAAATGCGTTGAGAAGTCAACTTCGGTGCAGTGAAAATACAGCACAGTTCAAGCTGTGACTGCAATTATTCCACTTACTATGTGGTATGTATTTAATATTTTTTTTTTTTTTATCTTTTTTGCTTTAGTTTTTCTTTAAAACATACTGTAAGTATATCTGCACTGTAACTATATTTCTACAATGCTGCTAAGCATTTCCAAAGATTACTAAAACATAATCATGGCCTACTGCTAATCTGTCAGGACTTTTGTAAATCAATTTTGTAAATGAATTTGAAATATGTATCCTATAAACATTTAACCCCAAAAACAGACAAATATACATATTGCCATATTAAAATCATCATACTTAAATTAAAGTAGAACTAAAGGTATCTACACACAAATACATACCTGCTATGGTGTATCTTACTGCTAACAACCCCCTCCTGCTTTAGCTGATTTAGTGCACTACAGCAGAGGTTCTCAACCTTTTCTATGCCGCGAGCCCCGGTGCTGACGTCACCGCGCGATGACGTTCGGCCGGAATGTCATCATGTACGCACATCACGTGGTGACGCTCAGGCGAAACGTCATCACGTATGTGGGTCACATGGTGACGTTCGGGCGAAACATCATCTCGTATGTCACCCCGCAGAAACCCTTATAAGAAGGGTCCTGCGGGTGCCGCAGCGGTTCTCGACCACCGTGGGATGGCCGTGCGACCTCAACCAGTGTCGCGACCCACAGGTTGAGAACTGCTGCACTACAGCTATTCTCTGTCTCTCTCTCTCCCAGCATTGCTTTAAATTCCTGTGAGTGGATCACAGAAACAGCACTGGGGGAGAGAAACACTAGTTCAGATACAGCCAGACTGGGATGGAGGAG
>WMED01017210.1:0-13078 GCA_019650415.1 Pipa parva | reverse complement strand
GTGGTGGAACTTGCACTATTGGTGACTGACTAAATACTTTTTTTCCCCACTGTAAAATGAGAATACTTGGACTATTGGAAAATGTGTGTAAGTGGGTTAGAAACTGGCTCGGTAATAGGAAACAGAGGGTGGTTGTTAATAGTACATATTCACACAGGGTTACTGTTAAAGGAGAACTAAAACCAAAAAAATGAACATATTATAAAACTTACCTGGCACTAGATGGAAATCCTTACTTTGATCGGCAATCACTTTCCTTCAAGAAGGACGGCAGTTTCATAGCTAATCGCTATGAAGCTGTGCTCTGGCTCCCCCTCCTGATTGGCATTGGTGGTGCAGAATGGCGTCAACATCATCACACCTGCTTCAGGCAGGCACTGTGATGATTTCGTCACTCAACTGATTTCGCCGCTTTACTTCCATAGTAACATTTTTTAAAAGTGCTGTATTTGAATGTGACATGCCAATCCAAATGGGAATTTTTATTTTTCTAGTGTTACTGGTCTTTTAATGCTGTAACAGGATTACTCACACCACTAGTCTGCCATGATCTCAGGTCAAATGGATACCCAGTGGCACTTCCTCCACAAGGTGTCCATTAAGTCTGCATGCAGTATTGCAAGGCACAGGGCTCTTTTCTGAAAATACTGTGCTGGTTGATGGGATAGGTGATCATCTGGGGGAGGGGATAGAACGGGGCAATTTGCTGACTATCACACTGGTGTTTCGACCAAGAGTAGAGACTGTGGGGCTTATTTATCGAATTGAGAATATAACTGCCAAAGTGAGTTCTCATCACTTTCAGTTGGTATGTTCCAATTTTCTTTCCTTTATTCACTAAAAAGAAGATTCCCATAGTGCTGGGGCTACTGCTTAGTGTGGGGAAATCGTCTGGACAGTAGAAGCCCTGCAATCAGTACCCTGATTCGCAACTTTATTCTGGCAAAGTAAAACTGATAAATGCAACACACACTACACCATGTCGAATTCGCTACTGCAACAGACTCCAATGCTTGATGAATAGGCAAATTACCTGTGCATGCACTCTGAAAGTGGTAAAAAAAAAGTCCTCCATCAGTCTGCAGCTATCGTTAGCTATCAAATTACTCTCAAATTTGGCTCACCGCACAGTTTGCTGATTACCCAAATATGGAGAAGTGATGAATAAATGTGAAATCACACCTTTAAGCTACTATTTGGCCTTTTGTGAATAAGCCCCATTTATCTTGAAAGCAAAACCCAGGATGGCTCACCCCCCATATACTGAACATGCACCAGTCACTAAACAACTCCTTTAGAGCTGACATCTAGATTTAGATCTTGACATGAAGATTTTATTTTAGGATACGTTTCTCTGGGAATCCTGCTGCTTGGGATTATTATAATTAGAGTCTGTAAACTTTTGAAATCATCAATACAAATTGAGGGTATCCCATATAATAAAACAAACTGTTTTAAACCTACCTGTTTTGTGGTTTGAAATGTATTTCCTTGCGTGCAAGGCTTAGTTTCATTTCTACAGCGAGTGGTATTCTGTGTGTAAAAAGAACATGTAATTAAACGGCCATAGAACGTTTCATAGAAGGTCTCAAAATAACTTGAATTATTTTAAAGAAATGCATGATGGGTACATAACAGTGCAAAACAGAATAATGGATTTTGGGGGTTATGGGCTTTTTCACTTAGTGATTTTAGAATTTTCTTAATAGAAAACAGATGCAGATAGCGTCTAAACTGGAGGAGACTGTTGTTTACTTCTTTTCTGCATTTAGCTTTGATATAAGCAATGGCACAGTAGTCTACACTGACAGAGGCATTGTTATTATCCATTCTGCAGTATATTACAAAAAAAACCCAATTGCACAAGTGTTAGCGATAAGTGTGTTTTAATCCCTTCCTCTTTCTAAAATGCAGGGGGTCCCATAGTCCCACCCTGCATGTCACACATCTGCTTCCTTTTCTGTAATTCTCATACTTGGTGTGGTAGGGGAAAAGGTATAATGTTAGACATGGGTCACTGACATGCTGGTGGTGTGGTGGGGGGCTTAATATACATAAAAAATAGTGTCCATGCCAGTACCCCCTAATTTTACAAGGGGACCCTAAACTGAAAAGAAGTGCCCCTATCCTAATGCCCCCACCATCAATTTGCATGTGGGATTAGGGGTATATATATATATATATATATATATATATATATTTACTACCCGATCTGTCATCGTCTGACCTATAAAGTAGTCTTGGATGGAGTAGATACGTATATGCCTCTCATCCTCTGGACAGGGTGGAGACATTGAGGTTCCAGCAATCATTGCATTTTTAAAACTTTTTTCCCACAACCCCTTTTGGTGATAGGAGTAAATAGAAGGGAGTCCAATGAAGCAGATGCAGAGTGGGATTATGGGGTCCCAGGGACCCCTGCATAAGGGCGATTAAAAAAAGAAATGGGGCCAATGCAGTCACAGCAATATCAGCTGTGACAGGACCTAAAAATGGAAAAGGTTTTTTTTATCCATTCTTTGAGAATTATTTGGCTTTTTCATTTACTTTGTATGCTAGCTTTGATGTTTCTTTGCTGGTTGCTTGCCTATTTGACTTTTATCTGTTGCTTTGTTCGTATCAATTGCTTCATACAATGATATCTGAATCTACCTTCAATATAGAGTGCCAGATTTATTCAGAATAATCCAAACTGGAGCAGTAAGTCTTTGACAGTTAGGAGACGACGGGAACCATAGTTTTGCAGCAGTTTTAATAATGCTGTGATTTATTGAGATCTTGCAATGCTTTTTCCTAAACCAGAGGTCAGCAACCTATGGCTCATGAAGCCAAATGTGGCTCTTTTGATGGCCGCATCTGGCTCTTTGACTGTAATGAGCGGTGATCACATGCAAGTGTAGTGTACAGGAATATACGCTACTAAAATTTATAGAATTAGTGGAAAAGTGTTTTATATTCAATCCAAGGTTCCCTTGGTGTTTATACCCTTTAGGTATGAGATCAGCCCTATTTATGAGTAGACATCGCCATCTACTGGAAACTGAATTTTAATATGTATTGATGAGTCATAGCCTAGACTAGAGGCTGAGGTCAGCTAGAGTTTATAAATATCTTAGTGCAGGAAGTAATGTGAGCTCTCTTGGTGGGAAGTGCTGGGGAGAGAAAGAAACAGCATGTAGGGCTCAGGGGAGAGAGAGCCCCCTAGGGGTGCTGGGTGTCATGGCTGAGGAGGCCAGGTTTGGGATTTAAATATTATTTTTTTACATCTATGGATTATAACCTGCCAAGATTTTGATGTACTTATAGATGAGACTGTGCCTCTTGGAAATATATTGCATAATGTACATATGTTTTAAGCTGAATTTGGAATTAAAGTTTGGAAAATGTTTGGGAAGAGCACCTGGACTGCTGAGTGTCTTTCTCTACCAACTGGGATAGCTGCACTACAATGTTAAAGGGCAAGTAACCAATTGGAGATACATTCCTTTTATTTCATTTTATTTATTTTTTTGACTGTAGTTGACCCAAGGGGTGTTAGGAACTCTTAAAGGCCCGTGACAGGACTAAATACACTACACCCTGGGTTTAGTCACTACACAAGCACCGCTCGTTACAGTCTGCCGGCTAATTGCTGGGTTGCTAGCTGTGGGTTGCTAGCCAAACCAGAGGAGCTGACATCACTGGCTTCCGGGTTTTCAGCCAATCCGGAGCTGCTGTCGTCAGCGCATTTCCGGGTTGCTAGCCCATGCAGAGCCGCTGAAGTGGCTCCGGATTCTAAAGGGCTGAGCAGAGCTGCACTGTATGTGGCTCTCTCAACCCAAAAGGTTGCCGACCCCTGTCCTACATATTATGCTGCAGATAGCGAGAGCAATTATAGAAATCAACCCACCTGGGTCTTTTGAATGGCTTTGACTGTTCCAATTTTGTAGCCTTGCGTTATAATAGGCATCTGCAGCTCCAGTGTCATTTCAGCTTGAAACTGATTTTCTCCATTAACCTTTTCAAGGAAACAGATTATATAAATATAAATGTATTCCAGATTAAAGAAAGGACAAACCAGCTCAGAGCACTTACGTTAAAGGTGTACTGAATGTCTGTACTCTGCACTGACTTCTCACTTACATTCACAAAAATTCCTGTTTTCGGTCTGTAGAAAAACAGCAGACTCGCATTACTGGTTTGGGTATTGAGAACCATAGACAGTAAACATGGGAGCAAAGTGGATTGTATATAGTTCTTAGCAGATTGCTAGTTTTACAGGAAACAGGAATACCATCATGTAGAAACTGATCTTTTAAATATCTCATATATATATATATATATATATATATATATATATATACTGTATATACTGTATATATATAGTACATTTATCACAGTATTACACTTACACTGTTAGAACTGAGGTGAACGAATGTCTGACTGGAAAGACTCTTTCCTGGAGTAAAGGTTTGGAGTCATCATTAATGCTGTAATTCAAGAAACAAACAAAATTGGATCATATTCCTTCTTGGAAATTTTCTGGTTGTATCATTCAAGAAATACTAATGTAAATCTGCAATTTAGAAATGCTGACACAATAAAGTAAATCCTGTATGGTGAAAAGAGTTATTGACTATATGTTTCATCATGCATGAATCAGCAGAAAATAATAACTATACACTGTAATAATAACAGTCTCAGGTATGTATTAATTTACCCCATATAAAAATGGCCAAATTCTCACCTTATCAAGCTCACAAGTCAAACTACGTAAACAGCAATTGAGTATATATATATATATATATATATATATATATATATATATATATATATATATATATATATGAGTAAATATAGGAGTATATATTATATATGGCAATGTACTATTTTTACGTCCTGGAAATAATCCAATCGGATCCCTGCTAGATTGTAATTTAAGGGATCTGACTGAAGGAGCTATAATGTCAATCATCATTTAGTCCCACCCACCCGACTCGGGAAAGAAAAGTCTGGCTGACAGGGAAGATGACAGAGAGAAACACTGTATAAAGGTACATTTTTTAAATACATAAATATTTACAAAAACGTTCATTTCATTAGTAGAATCTAACTTAGTATTAGAGTTTTGAGGTGACGGGTACACTTTAATAATTATATTATCGCTTTACATCAAATTCAGTCATGACACATTTCAACTGTTGCCCACTACTCTTCAATATTAAATATCAAATCAACTTACTTGCTAACATTAACATAGAATATTGCTTTCTCTTCAGGAAAACGTATGTCATCAAGCTGCCAGGTAATAGAAAACAAAGCCTACAGGGAAAAAAAAAAATACACATGGGTTGTTATGGAAATTAGTTGATTTTGGGGTGAAATTTAATACAGTTGGAAAGACCACTCTCAGGGGGTAATTCACGATAGTGCGAAGTGAGGTGCGGAGTGTTCGGCTCACTTCGCACCGACTGATATGCGCTCGCTGATGTCCTGCACGCGGACATCAGCGAGCGCTTTAAAGGGATTCCAGTCTCAGCGAGGCAATTCTTTTGCTCTCGCCGAGACTGGAATCCCTTTAAAGCGCTCGCTGATGTCCGTGTGCAGGACATCAGCGAGCGCATATCAGTCAGTGTGAAGTGAGGCGAAGACTACACACCTCACTTCGCACTATCGTGAATTCCCCCCTCTGTCTTTCTGAGTTTATCGCCTGCCACGAGATCTGGCAGTGTTCTTGCAAGATTTTTTAGATTTTTCGAAATGGCTACCTTTCCATCGAAAAATGTGAAAAATCAAGATAAAAAAACTTGATCTCGGAAAACTGAAAAAGTCTTGCGAGAACAATGTGAGATCTCGCTCGATAAACTCAGAAAGACCCAGAGCAATAGATGGAAACTGACTGCCAATGAGATCAACAGAAAAAAACAATTCAGTGTCATGTTGATAGTGGCAATAATAGCGAGGGTGATTCTTGTGGTAGGTTACTGTTATTGTACATTAATAACTATGTGCCTAAATATTTAAGGGCAAGACACATTCAGAATCTTCAGATATTTCCATGCTGCACTGCCCTGATAAACTATCCAAATGGACTTACCTTAGGGCCCTTGAAAACAGGATGTCCAATACTGCATATCATTGATGTATTAAATTGTGAAACCACAGCAGGAGGAGAACACTTTATGGTGATAAAGTGTAGCTGAAAAAAGAACAAAGTCTAAATATTTTATGTTCAGGTGAGCACAGTGTTTTCAGTTTATGTAAACTGTTTGTTTAACACACAAAATTTGATTCACAAAATCAAAGTCAAAACACTTTTTTCTTACTGTTTTTATCATTTTGAAAATAAGGTTTTTGGGGTATTTCAGCAACATTGTTGTCATATATGAGCCATCTCCAGTATTACTGAGCGAAAAAGTTGCAGTCAGTTCCTTAGTGTAGCCAACGACTAGCTCATTCCTAAAAAAAAACAAAAACATGTGATCTGCATCATCAACAGAATACTA
Source organism: Pipa parva (assembly GCA_019650415.1). Taxonomy (NCBI): domain Eukaryota; kingdom Metazoa; phylum Chordata; class Amphibia; order Anura; family Pipidae; genus Pipa; species Pipa parva. The sequence goes on along the minus strand of WMED01017210.1, from coordinate 6,593 downwards.
ATGGGGCCTATTCATCAAAGTGAGAATTCAAATTTCAAAGTGAATTCCCATCACTTCCGGGTTGCTACGTTCCGATAGTTGGGAATCATTTACTGCTTATTCATTAACAGAGGATTTCATTGTGAAGAAGTGAACAGCATCAGTAGGTGTTCCTTGTGTAGTGTGGCATAGACAAATGGACAGTAGCAGCCCTGCCATCGGCCCCTTTTAACCTGGTGAAATAAAACTGGTGAACACGACATAGTACACCTTGTCAAATTCTTTACTGTGACAGACATTTCGAAGGTCGAAATTTATTAAAGACTTTAACGAGCGAAATCTCGGATTGATCTCACGATATTTCTTCCGAGATCTCAAGATCGAGTTTCTCAATCCTGAGTTTTCAAACTTTTCGATGAAAAGGTAGCCATGCTACTAATGTTAAGTATGGTTACCTTTCCATGGAAAAAATTCAAAAACTCAAGATCGAAAAACACGATCTCAAGATCTCGAAAGAAATATCACAAGATCAATCCGAGATTTCTCTCGGTAAAATCAAAAAGACCAGCGATCTTTCTGACTTTAATACATTTAATACTTGGGCTTGATGAATATGGAATAACCTTTGTTCATGCACACAAAGTGATGTGAAGAGCTTTGTAAATTTGAGACTTTTGTAAGCACCTGAGTAGGTCACAAATTTGCCACATGGCATAGTTTGAAAAGACCGGGAAGTGGACAATGAATGTAAATTCAGATCTTTATGCAACTGTTCAGATTTTTACGAAAAAGTCCTTAAATATTATCAGGGAGTGAATATAGCCTGATGTGTATGGGACACTGTTTCTTCAATGGTCATTTTGTGAACCAGATGTTAGTTTTGTTCTACATAAAAATGATTGATGTACACAAAAATTATATTGTCACTCTATCTCGTTACATTTTAAAATTCATTATGGAGTTTCATAGACTTTTGTGTTCACAAGATGCATTTACCACAAAATCATGGCTGGATCTTTAAAAAATATATATATTTTGAAGTCACAAATTGCTTCTTTGGTGTCAGGAAATATTATTTTGTTGTCACAGAATAATAGTGGATAAGACAAAAATCAATTCTTTATTGTTCGGGGCAAAAAAATAGGTGAAAAATGGCAAAAGACGGGTGAAAAAAGAGGGTGAAAAGGTCACAAATGTAATTTTTGACCTTTTCACCTGATGTTGCCCAATTTTGGGGGGAAAATGACCAAAAAAAGTTAAAAAAATATCACTTTTGACTTTTCAAATAATGTAAATTTCATCCAAAATGTTATATGAGTCAAAATGAACCTATCATGCAAGCTAATCTTTACTGAAATTATATTGCATTTTGAGATGCTTCATATATTTGAAATGAGTATTTTAGTTAGGAGGGGGGCTTCTGTGACACAAAATGTATTTTGTATTACAAAGTAGTGTTTTGTAGCATAAAAATTCTTCTGGTTGACATAACCTATTATTAATCACACAGTTCACTATCAAATGTATTTTGTACTACAAAATAGCCTTTTATGGCACAAAATTCTTATAGTGTTCAGAACTGTTATGGGTCACCATAATTTAACTAAAACATAAAACATTTTGTGCTACAAAATAGAATCTTGTAGCACAAAAACTGATTAAATTCTGTGTATGTAAAAATCATTTTGTCCACCGAATTTGTGAACAGAATAAAGTGCTGTGCATACTAAATAACATTTTATTTACACAATTTTATTCTATGCATACAAACAGCAGAACAAAATGCCATTTTTATACAAAAATACAATCCTGTATGTACAAATAATTTTCTGTGCTCTAAATATTGTTTGTTAACAAACAATTTGTAAGTTTACGAATTAATTTTTTGTGTATTTTGTGGATACAAAAATAATATTTTTGGTCCATGAAGAACACTTTTTCAAAGCAAGAAATATTTTGTGCACAAAAAATATAATGGATTAATTGTGTGTTTAAAAAACTGCCTTTGTGTCACAAAATGACCCGTGAACAAGCGGCACCCCATTGTTTGATACTTACCCAGTAAAACTAGTGATCAAGTTCAGTACTGGAATACATCCAGGCTTGTTACTGCATTCCTTTACATAAGGTAGCTACAACAAATAAACACTGGTTTTAGCAGATAATTGTGAACAAGCAGTTCCAATTTTATATGTACAGTACATACAGTACATGACAAGAAGGTAAATATGGTATCGGTTGTTAAAATCATGCTTAAGCATTTACAGTTTGGACCATATTGATCAGAGATTGAATTTAAATGGCAAAGAGTAAATTCATCACAAATTCGGCCAATTTTCCCTCAGTTTAGCAAAGTCAATTGTGTCTGTTCATATTATTATAGTATATTACCGTGTTTTCCCTATTGCTATTACTATTACTAATACTATTACTATTACTACATACTATTACTACATACTATTACTGCAACAGAGAGAATTTTCAAGTAGTACTATGTAGAGTAGCGATAGCGGAATGTAGAAAATTCATCATAAATAGGTGTATTTCAGTGATTTCATCTTCACGTGGACCTTTTTAAAAGAGATCACCCCATCACTTTTTCTACATTAATAACAGCATGCTGGCAATAGGGATGAATTACCATAAGAGAGGACAATGTCACCAGATTACCACATTTAAGTCAATGGTATTGTTGCTGAAGAATATTCATATAAGTAACAACTGTTTTACATTCATTACATTCATGGCAGACAATTCCTAGCTCAAGTTGTTTCTTGGTCACCACATTATCTAAGCCTTTTAATTAAGATGTTGCCAGAATAATACCAGAGAGTCTGCATTTACAGTAAATAGACTTAAAGAAGAACTAATGTAGCCTAACCATAACTGATATGCCAAAAGTACAGGGTCTGCCAGCCTAAACCACTATACTGTATATGTAGGCTGTAGTGCTAACTTAAGGAACAGCTGGTGCTAGTATTGCATGGCCCACACATTGAATCCTCATTAATATGCTAATAAACCCTGTACACGTGGTACATTAAACTGGGAATACCATTGACTCATACATTCATTGATGGTTTTCACATATGCTCAATAACAGGGGTGACGTCACCCATGAGGGCTTTCCCTGAAGTGCCGGCGCTGGTGAGTGACATCATCACGCCAGCATCGGGGGAGGAGAACTCCCCTGCTCGTGTGCGCTTCTTCAGTACAGGCCACGAATCCGGCCTGAAAACTTTCAGGTAGGGTCCATGGCCTGTACTGAAGGCAGGGTATGGCGACGGCTTGCGTGCCCTCTCTGGCACGCGTGCCATAGGTTCGCCATCCCTTCTCTATAAGAAGTCAATGCCTAGGACAACAGCTTTCTCAATAGTGGGTGGAATTGAAATGCTACAATAGTTGCCATGTACTTGTGCTAAAATGTATGCAGAAGCAGGAATAATCAGATAGGTGGCTTGAAAGGAAAAGATTATGGGTGTATTGTGTTGCTGGCATATAGGATAAATGAACAAATGTTTATTAGGAGATATAGAACATCACTGACTAAAGTCCAAATTCACCTGTTAAATTTACTTTGCTACAATTCAAGTCACATCACCAAAATAGAAGCAAATTAGCTTCTCACCACTGACTAAACTGCGAATATACCTGTTGAATAAACAGACAGTGGCGAACATTGTCTGATGCACAGTGCGGCAGTCCGGTGCATAGAAGTAGGATGAGAAGTCAAGTGAAGGGCAGTGACATCAGTCTCACCATTTCTCACTAACCGTATTATGTGAATATTCTATTTCTATGTCACCTTGTCCTTAGGTCATGTTGACAATTAGGAGGTTATTGACTAGAGTGAGAATTTGACTGTCGAATTCTCAAACAGCAGATTCCCATTGCAAATCCACAACTGCGACAATATTCTCATTATAAAGACGCGACTGCCACAGTAGCAGTCTATTGCGACTGGCTTTAGCTGGCAAATTCACCTATACACAACAATTTTGGGCCTTAGCCAACAATCCCCTTAGTTGCAGTCGTCATAGTCACTTTTGAATGAATAGTCATCTTACTCAACACAGAAGGCCTATCATCAACCCCCCAATTTGCCAGTCTGAAGCGGCACAGTCAGACAGGTGAATTCGGAGCAGTTCACCTAGTTGCATATGAACCTTCACTTGTACTTCACTTGTACTTGTGCACGCAAAATGATGCAAAGAGTTCCGTAAGTTTGCAACTCGCGTAGTCACCTGAATTGGTCCTGTATTTGCCACTTTGCAGACTTTGCTCAATAAGCAAACACAGGGAAGTCGAGAATAGACATGAATTCATAGCTCTACGGTACATGACTATTCAGACTTTAGTCAATGATGCTCTTAGTCCTTTAAAGTGGTGTGTAAATACCCGTTCAGTGTAATGTATTGACCTGTGAGAAAAATCACAACACTGCAGTAACTAATGATCTTTCCTGAATATGCAAATTTGCTGAAGTTTTTAACACTTGCAAAATGACATACCTATGGAACAATTTGCATTTTGATAAATATGCCACACATTGTTTGTGTATATAAGTCACTTATTGGTAAACTCTGACACTGGTTTTACAATTGATCTAGTGATACATGCGTTCCTACCTCGACATAGGTGTAATTTTGATTGGGGTCATACAGATTAAGTACTGGTGCCGGCAGATCCCGATTTAAGTTTGAAACTAGCTTATATGAAATTTTCATTTTAATATCTGTAAAGCAATCACTGTCACATGGCTAAAGGGATAAAACAAAATAGAAATCAGTTACAACAATACAATGAAATTTCAACTTTTTCAATGAAATATCAAAATCACAAATTAAAGGGACACTAAAGTCAGTAAAAAGTTTTTTTTTTCTATTTATTGGGCACCTAGTCCTAAGTATAAGAGGCTTTAAAATGACAAGTTTAGGCTTACCAATATTGCAGAATTGTCATAGCATTTGTAGAAGAAGAAAAAAAGCACTTGAAGAAGAGGTTTTCAGCTAAGTTTAACACTTATTGAACTTATTACTAGACGGCCAATAAATATGAAGCTTTTTATTTAAAGGGCTTTAATGTTTCTTTAACTAGTTTTGTTTTCCTGGCTAGGGGAGGCTGCAATAAGCTGCAGTATAATATCCCGCACATATGAAAATGAAACTGGCTGTAAAATGCTAGACTTAAAATTTCCAGTAACCCCTGTGAACCTGCAGGTTACAGCAGGGCCGGTTCTACCGATGGGTCGATATGGGTAACTGCCCAGGGCACAATCTATTTGAGGGGTTCTGTCGCCCACATCGGCCATCGCTAAACTCACCTCCAACAGTGTTCCAGCGATGCACCTCCTCTAATGAGGTAAGTTGAATGCAACGGCGCTCCTTACTGCTTCGGGTCTTGTCGGCTGTATTTGGCAGCTGTTGGCAAGACCCGAAACATCTAAGGAGTGCTATCGCATTCAACTTACCTCATTAGAGGAGGTGCTTCGCTGAAACGCTGTTGGAGGTGATTGGGGGGTGTGTGTGGGGGAGGTCAAAGGGCAGTTTGCCCAAGGCACCAATAGGGCCAGAACCACCCCTGAGTTGCAGTTTCCATTCACAGCCACTCACTTCCCTGGGCAGTTTCCCTCTAACTGGTGTGGGAATAGGTGAAACACAGATACATAGATGCAGCAGCGATGCCTAACACAAGGGAATGGTTTTGCTCAATTGTAACATTTAGGGGAATTCATCAACAAGGACAAGAATGTAGAGGGAGAGAAGTAGTAACCTATAGAAACCAATCACAGTCTCTCTTTCATAATTCTAGCTCCCTTATACTACTGAATGCTAACTGCTGATTGGTTGCTATTGGTAACTAGACCTCTGTAAGCAATTGCCCCTATCGATGAATTCCCTAAACTATAATAGTGGTTCTTTAATTCCAATTCCTTTTCCATGCACAGACTAGCAACTTCCAAACTCAAGGTGCAAGCCCCACTTACATTTATACTTTATAGATATCAGTGGACTGATGTGTGGTACACTTATAATACATATACCCAGTGGCTCCTTGCTGATTTTAGATTTTACTGATTACAAATTTATCAGTGCTGCTTCCTATTCAGTTTGCTATTCTGAGTTTATGCAGGTACTTACCAAAATAGTTAGCATGTGGTTCACACATTTATTTTCTATGAGAATGAGTCTTCCATTTCCAGAACCTTTTCCAAACTTAATACGCTTCTTTACCATTTGAACATCAAGTTCCATAGTATAATGTAATTGGGTCTTTAAAAATTCTGAGAAAAATAAGTAGGATTCTATAAATAATAAATTCTATTCTTAATTTGTATAAGCCTCATTTTTAAGAAAAAATTTTCAGTCCTCAGCAAAAGCAATACCCTGTATCTGGATATTCTGGAAGCATACCACTTTTGCTTAGATAGCTGTACTTTAGATTAGAATAGTAGAGTTAATAGCAGGTATTAACCAAGATCATTTTCTATAGTACATTAGTAAAGAGCACAACCCTAGTAACATAGTTACAAAGTTTATAAGGCTGAGAAAAGACACGTCTATCCAGTTCAGCCCATTATCCTGCAATATTGCAATGTTGATCCAGAGGAAGGC
>WMED01017207.1:0-13079 GCA_019650415.1 Pipa parva | reverse complement strand
TATCAGGGCCCTCTGTACTGCCTGACGCTCGTTACAGCAAGTGCTGTGCTGTGCAGTAACAGTTTCCCGCAACATTGAAATTTGCTTTATTAACAAATGATTAATCTCTTGTTGTGCACTTTGCTGCTGCACATTTACTTGCTGCTGAGCCTGCACAGACTCTCTAAACATTTTCTGCTGCATAGCCAAAGCCTGTTGCAGGTTAGCCTGCGTCAACTGCTTAATTACTTCCTCCATTACAGCACAATTTTCAGTCACTTTCACTCAGGAAAAAAATTTCACTGAGACAAACCTGTGCACCAACAGCCCAGAGGAAAAAAACATCTCTCTTTGAAAACTGCCCGCATCCTCCACCAATTATAAACCAGGATCTGGACTACGTGAAAAAAACACAACAGGCACACTTGGCCAATGATAAAATAAACATACAGTCCAGTTTATTGTCCAGTACTGATGAACACAAAAGTCATTCCACAACAGTTTTTCCTGATGAAAAAAAGGTAAGTATGCTTTTCTTCAGCACAAAAATAAATCAAATCAATGCTTTCCACAAGCACCAGTTAATATATGAAAAAAAAAACACTTTTCTATTTTACCAGTATAGTTGTTCAGATGGGGTCCATGCCCAAGCTGCAGCAGCTTGTCTGACTGTATTACTTTCTCACTCACTCTTGCCTGCTTTTTTTAGTCAGGTGAGCCCATTAGGGGGAAACTCTGGGATGGAGTATAGGAATGGCCTTCCCTCCCAAGCTCTTCAGCCACTCCTAAATCCTGGCCCCAAAATCCATTTAAACAACATCTCTGGCAGTTTAATACTGCCAGACACAGCTCTTACCAGTATTTTATGCCACTGCTACCAATACCCTCAGTGGCACGTATACTTCATCTACCACTTTTCCGTACACCTGCTTACAATACATATAATGTTGAGCACTTTCCCATTTTTTTTAGAACTGTATTGTTGGATTGTACAGCGCTGAGTAATCTAGTGGCGCTTTATAAAAAAAAAAAAAAAAAAAAAAAATACATACATGTTGAGTACTACTCTTATGTCTGTATTATAACTGTATTGTTGGATTGTACAGTGTTGCATAACCTAGTGGTGCTTTATAAATAAAAATATAAATACACAATATTTTGGGGGGGTTAGTGACTAAAGTGACAATTTGACTGTCAGAGTGAATCCTCATCACTTCGGGTGGCTACGTCCTGATTCACTACTCCTTATTGACTAAACAGTGGATTCCCATAGCTGGCGAATTCTCCACACAGAGTTTGCTGAATACCAGAATATGTGGAAGTGGTGAATTCACACCTTTACACGTCAGTTCAGATTTTAGTCAATAACCCCCTCAGGACTTTGCAAAAGTGTGTGACACTGTCCCACCAAATCTCCTGCTTTGTAAACTAAAGTCCATTGGAAAATGCAATTTCTAAATGGATTGAAAATTTGCTATAAGACTGTTTTCAGCTTTTTGGGGGGTAAAACTAGGTGAAACAATAACAGAGATGGTTCTGGGAGAACTGTTAAGAAAAACATAGCATGTAATGCCAATCTGCAACTTGCAAAGCTAGCTGAGTGATAGAGAAAATGCTTATTCCCTTGGTAATTAAAAATGCTGTCTGTGCATGTGGTAATCATATCCTCATGAACTAATAATATCATTAAAATTACAGACCACTAGATGGCAGTATAACATAATTGTAAATTTCAATAACTGCTGAGTCTGCTACTCAGGCTAAAATACTGAAATACCTGGGTCATATACATGAAAGGATGAATTGTCATGTAAAAGTTATGAATTCATATTTATTTGCCTCTTCCCCATATTCAGGTATTTAGTAAATCTGCGATTTGGCGAATTTGAGACCAATTTGACAGCTTATGACAGTTGCGGACTTTTAGAGCCCTTTGCACCAATTTATGTACGTCATTTGACTATTCATCAAGCATCAGACTCTGTCACAGTAGTGAATTTGAAAAGGGAACTCGCCAGTTTTACTTTGCAAGACAGAAGTGGCAAATTAGTAGGCTGATGGCAGGGCTCCTGTCTGACTGACTATGCCACACTATGCAAGAAACAGATACTGATGCAGTCACGGGTTAGAGAATAAGAGCATAGCAACCTTAAAGTGATGAGAATTCTCACTGTAGTAAATAAGCCCCTTGTCTTTAGGTGACTTTCTTATCTAATTGGCTTATTTCAAGAAAGGGCTGAATTGTTGTGTAAAAGTGTGAATTCACATTTAGGGGGTTATTCACTAAGGTGCAAATTCGACTGTCGAATTCACAAACAGCGGATTCCCATAGCAAATCCACAACAATTTCCCCATTGTAAAGTGATGACAATTTTTTAAAGATAAGATTGCAACAATTTTCCCATAATAAAGTCGTGACTGCGACAATATTCTCATTATAAATATGCGACTGCGACAGTAGCAGCCTAATGTGACTGTCTTTATCTGGCGAATTCACACCTATACGCAACAATTCGGACTTTAGTGAATAACCCCCTTATTCACCACATCTCCATAGTTGCTTATTCAGCAAACTCTGCGATGTGACATTTTGGAAAAGTAGCTGTAACTGTGCACCCCACAATGGGTCCCATGGGAATCTTTAAATACTCCTGGTCTTAGCAATGGTTTATACATAGCAAGATTAGTGTTTGTCATTATACATGCTGAAGTCTTATAAGGGCCTCGTTGACTAAAGGCCGAATAGTCATGTAAAGCTCAGAATTCACATCTATTAGCCACTTCCTCATGTTGACTCATTGAGCTAACTCTGCCATGTGGAGAATACACAACCAATATAGGTGACTACGATAGCCGCAAACTTACATAGCACTTTGCACCACTTTGCCTGCACGTGCACAGCTACTTTTACTATTGACCAAGTGGCGGAGTGTGTCAAAGGTGCAAATGTGACTATGTATATTGCTCAAGGAGCGATGCAACTCAAATTGTAGCAAGGTGAATTTGACAGGTGAATTAACCCTTTAGTTAATCAACCCCTATTAATTAATTAATCAATCTACTACTTTTTCTGCTCTTTTTTTGTGGCTGCTTCATAAATATTTGTTATATGTTCTGCCAAATGTAGCCAATGAATAAAAGAAAAAGAACCTTAACATATACTGTATATCACTGTGGCATGATCTTTTATTCTGTAAATTAGTGTCAAAAATGTTGAAGCCAGTGTCAGATTGGCCCACCAGGACACAGGGAAAACCACAGGTGGGCCAAAGCCTCAGTGAGCCCTTCTGAACATTTAACATGCACAATCATAGCATAATCCATATAGGGTTGTGTAAAGCAGATAGGGGATTAAAGACAAAAGAGAGGAAAGACACAAGGAAATCGTAGTGACTAGAGAGAGAAATGCAAAGACTAGAAATATATATTTTTTAGTGGGTTCCTGATGTCTTGTGTTCTGGTGGGTTCCTGATGTCTTGTGTTCTGGTGGGCTCCTGATCCTTTGTTTCCTTTTGAACCCGTGATCTCTTGTTTCCTGTTGGGCTCCTGATCACTTGTTTTCAGGTGAACCTGTGATCTCTTGTTTCCTGGTGTGTTCCTGATCTCTTGTTTCTTGGTGGGCTCCTGATCTCTTATTTCCTGGTGGGCTCCTGATCTCTTGTTCCTGACACTGATGGGGACACGGTTGAGATGAGGTTGAGCAGTTTAGGATGGTCAAGGAAGCAGGTCATGTTAGGTAGGGGAAGCGGACCCTAAAACTTATCCTGCTCTGATGACTAGGGGGTTACTCACTAAAGTCCGAATTGTTGCGTATAGGTGCAAATTCGCCAGATAAAGACAGTCGCCATAGGCTGCTACTGTCGCAGTCGCGTCTTTATAATGAGAATATTGTCACAGTCTCGACTTTATTATGGGAAAATTGTCACAATCTTAACATTAAAAAATTGTCTCGACTTTACAATGGGGAAATTGTTGTGGATTTGCTATGGGAATCCGCTGTTTGTGAATTCGACAGTCGAATTCGTACCTTAGTGAATATAGGTCTGCCATTGTATGACCCTTGTTATTTTTAGATGCTTTTTCATTTCTTATTTACCTAACTTCTAATAAATGTACATAATATATTGAGTAGTTTCTTCTACCAATAAGCACATGTATTAAGATCTTCTACAATGTATAAATAAAGAGAATAATGATGTCTGAGTATAATGCAAAGCTCATTAAGAAAAGGTTCTCTTTATAACAAATATTTATTTTCTGGCTGGGGTCCACCAGAGACCGGAGCCCACTGGGACTTATCCCAGTGGTGTCCTGGAAGGCCAGTGCAACACTGCAATGAAGAGTTTGTTTTCGTTCCTATATAAATAACATAGTAAAAATAGTTTATAAGGAAGAAAAAAGACACAAGTCCACCCAGTTCTGCCTAAGTGCATCCAGTTCATCCTTATAAATACTTGCTGTGTGGTTGTAGGTGCTGCAAATCCCTGGGTGTGTCCGCCTCAGTCAAAAAGGTAGTAAAGCATGGGGTGCTCAGGTTGGATAGAAAGCCGTTTCATGAGCGTTTCGTGCATTAGGGCACTTAATCATAATCACCTATGATTAAGTGCCCTAATGCACGAAACGCGTTAGGGGGTGCCATCATACATGCCTAACTTTTATCTACCATGATACACACTGTTTTTAACATGAAGCAATAAACTTTTCTTGCTTTTCCTTCTGGGAGTGCCGGTTTCTATACTTGAACAGCCTTATAAATACATGAAAAGTTTTAGAGATATCCACCTACAGTATGTGCCCTAGTAAAACTGTTTAATAATCTCTAAATTCTGTGAATTCATTTTATAAAATTCAGTAGCTCATACAATATACTGTATATATATGATTACTTCTAGAAGTATCAAAGCAGCTGACAGAATCAATTTAGAAACCTTTCACCAAATACAATGAATATAGCATAGCATACTGCATGATTACTAAACACAATTCATATTTTATGCCAGTGGTGGCAAACTTTTTCAACACCAAGTGCCAATGATGACATCAGTTATCACCACCTATCCCTGAAGTGCAGGCGCTGAGTGACATCATCACGCCTGCGTTGAAGCAGAACTCTGGCTGCAGCTATTCTACTGAGATCCTCCCTGCAAGTGAGCGCTCCTTCTGTGTAAGCTGAAAATCCGACCAGAAAACTGTCAGGTAGGGTCTGTACTGAAGGAGCACTTGTGCTTTGTAGGTCAAATGTATTTTTCCAATATTTCCCACCATTTTAAACAATCAGTTTCTGTAATTTAAATGACAATCCATAGCCCAGGATCGTCAGATGAATACATCGCCACTCCAGGTTACTTCCTGGTTATGTAAGTGATGTGGACTGTCACATACCACCTGTCCCCTTCCCGAGGTTTGCCGAACTGAACTAACGGCACATGCGCATATTGATCTGCAAATGTACAGTTTGTTACGTTTTGCAAAGTTCAGGAGGGGGGCATGTACTATGTGAAGAACAACGTCACTCACATAACCAGGAAGTAACCTGGTGCAGCGATATAATCATGCAACTATATATATTTGGAGAATTTTGGTATTTCTTTTTGACATGTCAGTTAAATACTGTTTGACTGTAATTTTTTTATAAAATTGTCAGTAAACATTTCTCCCTGTCTGAGTGTTATGATTGATAACCACCTGATACAAAGAGGATAAAGTAAAGATAATGCATAGTTAATATATACCCTGGCAGTCCGCAAGTTGTGGTAAAGGTATTTGAGATAACTGGTATATATGGCTCCCATTTAAAATGGAAAATAGTAACACCCAGAGAGTTGTTACTCTTAAATCAAATATTTAGGATCTAGGAATTCCTAAAAATATAGAACATATTTATGGACTGAATTCTCCCAGGAAACATGCGAAGTAATTTATGGTTCCTACCATTCTGGATACAAACCCTCATATGATCACTGAAATTCAACCTGATCCTATACTTCCTTTATATCACATGGATGCTGTAATGTTTTCCAGGATCTCATCAATCATCATGTATTCTAGTTTAGGGACAACTACATTCTTTTTCCACAGGTTACACTTAAACTCTAGAACATGAACTCCCTCAAGTTATGACTCTTCTCCTCAGCTTTCTTGACTTGCTAAATATGTTTCACTTAGTTGTACTGCACAACTTCTATTCAGGGTTATCAATGAAACCTAGATTATCTCACAGCCTTCCTCTCTGAAATTCCGCATGGTTCACCATGTCCAAATAAGAGAGATCCTGCATAGGTAGCTCAATAGATTGCTGAGCTCCCTGAATGGTTTTGTATGTGACTCTTGATATGTGCTAAACGCCGTATAAACGTTTTTGTAGTTTATGTTAAATTCCTGCTTCTAATTATTTCTTATTTACAGTACACTATGTGATTGATTTCCTTTTTTAAATTTGTATAAAATCTTACAATAAAAGACATTACTTCTCTTGCTTTTAAACCATTTATTTAGTAGATTTATATTAACAATACAAAAGCATTTTGGCTTTTATTTGTTTTTGTTTTACGCTTAGTCCCACTTTATGGGGGTTGGAATGTTGCTTCATGCAGTGCACATAACTATGGTAAATACCTATTTGTTAAGTATCGGGTGTGCTCCTTTCTCTTTGTAGAATTGTAAACTTGAGATTATGGTGCAATATTAGAAGAGGCTGAACGCACACCAAGATATGAATGTTATAGTCCCAAGTTGTACACAAATGAAAAGAAGAAGAAAATGCACTCACTGATATTTGGGGTGTGTAACCACTTTTAATTCATCCACTGGTGTAATGTTTTTGTGATTCTTCACGGCAGCGGATAAAGTAAACAAAATCAGTTACACACCACAACTATCAGTGTACATACTCTTCTTTTATATTTTTTTACAATTTAGGACATTATAGAGTCCATACAGTGAGATGCATACTGTATAGCAGAATGGCACGGTTTTTATCTGTAAATCCACCAGTCACTCCGTTTAGTCTCCAAATATTAGAGGCTGTAAGAAAAGTCCAGCAGTTCCCAGAATACAGACCAGCACAAACACCCAAAGGAAAATACGATCGATTACCATTGCAACATATTTCCAGTCATCTTGTACCTAAACGAATAAGTAAAAAGAAATGCAGAGTTAGATTTCATGTCATTGTGTTTCTTCAAAAACTATATTTGTCAGAAGGGACGGTCTCCCTGCTTATCAGTTATAAAGCAGTGATCTCCAGCTACACGCCTGCAGATACCCACACTGTAACATATTACTTAGTATTCAGACTTTTACAAAAACAAGGAAAGCAAAACCAGCTTAATTGAGCACCCTGTCCCAAAAGCAATTCATATAATGCATGTGGTATAAATGCTATTGTAATGAGACTGAGACTTGTAAGATCTGCATGCACCAAGTACATCCAGAAACAGAAATAATAGATGAAATAAATGATAATTCTGCATTAACAGAGGGAAAAAGTGTTCTCTGACACCCACAATTAAAATCCTATGATGTCAACAAAATGTTTTTTTTTTAGCCTTTTGCTCCATAGTTTTGCTTATAGTAATCAGTTGTACAAATTTCCTGCATTTGAGCTTAAAGGGACACTATTTACCCAAAACTCCCAGCAGCATAACATTGTGGATGGCAACTGCGTTTAGCCTCAAGGTTCTCAAAGCTTTTGCTATTTGTGCACTTGCAAACAAATTTCAGTAAATCCCCAGAGAAGGCAGAGTTGGGTTATGCTGGGTTATGAAAAGAAAATGTCAGTGTGAGCTAACTGAACCAAAAAAAAGCAGTTTTTATTATATATTCATAGACACAAATATCGGTCAGAGTATTATGCTGAAACTGAATAGGCAACATTTCTATCGAAGGTTTAGATTACTGTCTTTTTCCTCTGCTCATTGTATTTGTAATGTGTTTGAATTAGATCATTTCTATGTTTTGAAAAGCCCCATCTATCAAAAATATAAGTGAAGAAATACATTTTAGCAATTTTCTTCAGATACTTCAATATTAATGGAGCATATACACAAATTGGGGCACATTTACTGAAATCGTAGTAAGTGCAGGAGAAACAGCCTACATTTAATGATATCGTTATTTTTTCCTATTTACTAAACTGTTCAAAAACAATTTTATTGCCCAAAATAATTCTCCCCCCTCAGGCTAGCAAAAACCCATTATTCCCTATGGAGTTGGTCCAAAATATTTCCCCATAGAAAACAGATATCATTATTGTAATGGAAGGCATCCTCATAGAAAAGCATTGCAAAGTTTTCCCCTGTTAACAGATTGATATTTAACGATAACTAAAACAAAATTCAACAGTTCCTGTCTATTAATTAGCATTTACATTTATTTTTAGAGTGTGTGCCATAAATGTGTTAGTTGGAAACTCAGTAATGTAACTGGGTCTGTGAGTGGCTCACTACAAGGAAAAAAACAGATTTCATGGTGATGTTATTTTCAATTTTAATTGATAATTAATTGGCTTTGTCTCTGATTCAAACTATACTGGTAATCTAATTTTTCTTGTATGCATGTGTACATTACCCATTGATGAAGCTGTCCATCTAATTATGAGTTTTATTTATTCAAATTTAGTTTACCAAATTAATGTTTTCACGGAATCTGGTATTTACTCTAAGGAACCATTTTTCTCTGCAAGACAAATAACTACATTAAGCTGGGAAGTGGCAAACTGCAGTGTTTTTTCAGGCTTCCTTCCTTCTTACTAGGAAATACAGTTACACTATCTGCACTCACAGGGAAATTAATGCTGTAAAATGTGGTATTTTAAACTAGTTTCAGTTTTTTTTATATTGTTGTAGTTTTTTAATTTATTGATATCAACGATTTAATTATCAGTCCTTTAAAATCAGTGGAATCTTTCAGCGAATAGAAATATAACCTCCAAAGGTGTTGAAAAACAGACCTTTGACCAAATGACCTTTATTAATTTCCCCCCTAAGTGTGCTGCTGTTTTGTCCCTGGCTACCTTGATAAAGGGACACCAAAGCCTGTAAAAAAAAGTGCTTTCTATTTATTGGCCACCTAGATTGAAGTACAACAAATGTTAAAATGACAGGTTGAGGATTACTTATTTAGCAGAATAGCCATAGCAATAGAAGAAAAAACAAGCACTTGGGGGCACAAGTTATCAGCTAATCCTAGCCCCTCCTCCTGTTACCTCTGTGCAGGCTTTTCACTTTGAGCTGTTTTAGGCTGTTTTTCTGCAGTTTTTCAGTCTGTCAGAGCTGCCTGCACTAAATCCTGAAGAAATTGAATTTGAATTAGTTTCAGGAGAGGGGACCATGCTCAGTTAGTGAGCATAGCCCTTGTCTAAGGGGGAGGGGCTAGGATTAACTGAAAATCTCTTCTTCAACTGCTTGTTTTTTCTACAATTGCAATGAATATTCTGCAGAGTTGGTCACTCTAAACCTGTCATTTTAACACTTGTATTTAATACTAGGTGGTCAATAAATAGAAAGCTTTTTATTTACAGGCGTTATGTCCCTATAATACCTTTTGTGGTTCAGCTGAATTAGCACTTACCTTACACTGGATTTCCCAGCCCCCTCACCATCTCTAGTTCATTTCAAACCAAATATTGTGCTTAATTAGTAGTAGTAATTAAAATAAAAAACATTGCCGGTTGTTCTTTACCTTTAAAACAATGTTTTGCAAAATGAACAACCTGATTATATCTGTGTGGACTGTGTGGACCAGGCTCATTTTAACCACAGCAGAGTGTCAGAGATTGAGAAAGAGCTATATAAAGATATCAGGAAAAGCTAAGTCTATTTGTACAGGTATCTGTAGATACACACAGACACTGATTTAATATTTGGAAATATCTTACCTCTTTGGCTTCATTTTTTGCCTTCATATTCTCAGCAATAAAATGTACACTCTCTATGGCATCTCTTAACTCTGGAGATAGACCTGGTGCTAAATTTGGAACCATGTTGCATACCGACTCTAGACTAGAACCTCTGGTATCATTACATGCAACATCTGATGTGTATAATCGTCTCAGTTGTCCACAAGCACATAAGCTGTCTTGATAAAACAATTGGTCTTCACAGCTTTGAATCTCAGAGCTGCTGATGCTATTTATGTTAAAAATATCCAAGTTTAAAGGTGGTTTCACAGGATATATTTTTCCTGGTCTGGTCATGAACATAATTTTTGGAAGTAGATGTAAAAAGATTTTCTTTACCCACTGGGGCATAGTATGAGTTTTTGGGGTTCTGTAGTGTACATTGAGCACAAATACTGTTATAACAATTGAAAGGGTTACAAATATCATGGTGAAGAGCAAATATTCACCAATAAGTGGGATGACTAATGAAGTAGACGGTATCATTTCAGTAATAACCAGAAGAAAGACAGTTAATGATAAGAGAACAGACATGCATAAGTTAATTTTCTCTCCACAGTCAGAAGGTAAGTAAAAAACCAAAATGGTTAAACAGGAGATGAGAAGACATGGGATTATTATATAGATAGTATAGAATAATGGTAAACGTCTAATATATAAGGAATATGTGATATCCTGATAGATTTCCACACAGCAGTTGTATTTAATTTCATGCTTGTATCCTGGGGCATTGATGATAGACCATTCTCCACTCTCCCAGAATTCTTTAAGATTCATTTCAGAGCCAATCATCACCAAATCAATTTTTGCTTTGTCATATGTCCAAGATCCAAATTTTAAGGAACAGTTCTGGTAGTCAAAAGGAAAATAAGTCACATCGATTTTACAAGAACTCTTAAATATTGTTGGGGGGATCCAGGTCACATCTCCTGTGTATTTCACCAGTGCCTTGGCTTTGTCGCCCACATGAAAGGCTCCCACTGCACTATAAGCATAAACAACATGCAGAAATGTTGTTAAACTTCAAGTGAAAAAAAAAATACATGGGAATTCATCATTGGGACAATCATTTATAGAGGTTTGGCAACCCTTAGCAACCAATTAGAAGTTAGCATTAACTGCATAGGGAAGCTAGAATAATTAAAGCCAGCTTCTTATTATTTGCTATGGATTATGACACTTCAGCAAATGATTCACCCTTTTGATGAATTCCCCTGAAAATATGAAAATATACCAAAGGTAATATGAGTGGCAGACGAAGACATTTTAGGAGCCCTGTGCAAGACCAATATTTGGGCCCCCACTGGTTTTGAAAATGAATTTCAACACAGCAGGATGGACCCATCAGAGGTAAAACAATCGTTTTTTTACAGTGTCGGACTGAACCACCAGAACACTGGGAAAATTCCCACTTGACATACCACCCTGACATGGCTAAGACCTCCCCTCTTGTCAGCGGTGTCATGTGGTGTCAAAAGTCACATGATGTGGCTGGCGTGGGGGTGGGCCTATAGGTAGAGCTGAAGTCCTTAGTCCAACACTGGATTTATATAAGCATGAGGTGCCTCTCCTTGCTCCCCATGGACCCGGGCAGTTGCCCAGGCTGCACAAATGAGAATTCCACCCCTTGTTATATGTGTTAAAATTCTCATGCCAATTTCACACTTTATTAACAGCCAGCAGTAATGATCCCACAGTGCAACAGTGCCTCCACATATTGCCCAGTACAGTACAGCAATGTCCTCACATAATGCATAGTACTCTTTAGCAATGCCACCACATAATGCCCATAACCAGTACAGTTTAGCAATGCTACTAAATAATGCCTAAACCCAGTACAGTGGCCTCATCAGACTGAGACATTTCAGGTACAATTCCTCCCACCCAGCATGCAGGTGTTAGATGTCCCAGTTTCAGGGGCTTTGAAATCCAAACACCATGTCATGACCGGGACAGGCCAAGTAAATCTTGATTGTCTGCATCTAAACGTCTGCATCCAAACCAGACAGATGGCAACCCTAAAATATATACATCCAGAATATTTATAATATTACAGTATACCAAACCTTATAAGACCTACTTGTTATAAAGAACAATATCTGGTTTCCATATCTGGTTAGCAGGCACTCGGATAAACTCAATTCCCCCATAGTGATTTGGATTCCATTTCAACTTGTAATCATTCCAAAGCTGTAATACAATAAAGTTTCATCACAGTTGCACCAGATATCCTTATATCCTTGAAATTACAAAAAATTGCACACAGCATATGGTGACATGTCTTTGGTAGGCACTTCACCTCATCTAAGGTATGTCTGAAGGAAAAGTGCAGTAGTCTCAGCTGGGGAAACCTCGGAACATATGGGGTATATCTGTAGATACTTGTAGCAAACTAAGAATATGTTACATTTAGCCTAAGGGTCTATCCCCTGCTAAATAGCAGTGAAGTGGTATAATATTACTGTAGCCTTATTCCAGCAGCAGAGCTGGATTATCCACAAGGTACCCTAAGCTGCTCAACCATTGAAAGGGAGCCCAGACACAGCTCCTCGCCATAAAATCATATCTTTATATATGCAGTTAAGGAAAAGATATATATTTATTTAATACACCTTAATTCAGTCTAATTCAACTGGTACTATGTACCTTTAGGGTGACAACTTAGTCAACCTTTTTTTTATGTCAGTAAAACAAATGATGAGATGAACAGAAATATGAATATGTCTTTATGTAACTAAACTATACCCAAAAGCTTCTAGCTGTGATTTCATAGTTATATGGTGAGTTTGAAAACCTCAACTTCCTATTACTCCCCAAGTTTTGAAAACCAATAGGTCAGTTAAAATACTGGTTGTCAGTAAATTTGTATAAAATTGTCAATAAAAACTTCTTCAAAGGGATTGTAACCCTGACCATTAGAGCTGCTCGCTGCTGCCTAATCCCATTGGTACTATATACCACTATTTATGATCGCTGCAGCCTTATCCCACTGGTACTATATACCATTAGTATCATATACCATTAGTTTTGATTGCTGCAGCCTAATCCCACTGGTTATATATACAATTTGCTACTTGCTGTGACCTAATCCCACTGGTACTATGTACTATTATTGCTGCACCCTAACCCCAAAGGTACTATACCATTAGTGCTGCTCACTGAATTTAATGAATAAGGAATTTACTTCAGTAAAACACTGGGG
>WMED01017206.1:0-13080 GCA_019650415.1 Pipa parva | reverse complement strand
TGACTGTGCAGGCCATGGGAGATGTTCAACTTCACTTTCATGTTCATAAAACCAGTCTTTAATCAGTCTTGTGTGTATTGGTGCATTGTCATCCTGATACACGGCACCACCTTCAGGATACAATGTTTGAACCACTGGATGCACATGGTCCTCCAGAATAGTTCAGTAGTCCTTGGCAGTGACACGCCCATCTAGCACAAATATTGGGCCAAGGGAATGCCATGATATGGCAGCCCAAACCATCACTATGTGCATGCAACAGTCTGGGTGGTACGCTTCTTTGGGGCGTCTCCACACCATAACTCTCCCAGATGTGGGGAAAACAGGAAAGGTGGACTCATCAGAGAACAATACATGTTTCACATTGTCCACAGCCCAAGATTTGCACTCCTTGCACCATTTAAACCGACATTTGGCACTGGCATGAGTAACCAGCCCAGCCATGTATACTGACCCTGTGAAGCGCTCGACGGACAGTTCTGGTGGAAACAGGAGAGTTGAAGTGCACATTTAATTCTGCCGTGATTTGGGCAGCCATGGATTTATGTTTTTTGGATACAATCCAGGTTAGCACCCGAACATCCCTTTCAGACAGCCTCCTCTTGTGTCCACAGTTAATACTGTTGGATGTGTTTTGTCGTTCTTGGTGGTATGCTGACATTACCCTGGATACCATGGCTCTTGATACATCAAAAAGACTTGCTGTCTTGGTCACAGATGCGCCAGCCAGACATGCACCAACAATTTGTCTTCTTTTGAACTCTGGTATGTCACCCATAATGTTGAGTGCATTGCAATATTTTGAGCAAAACTGTGCTCTTACCCTTGCTAATTGAACCTTCACACTCTGCTCTTACTGGTGCAATGTGCAATTAATGAAGATTGGCCACCAGGCTGGTCCAATTTAGCCATGAAACCTCCCACACTAAAATGACAGGTGTTTCAGTTTCATTGTCCAACCCCTGTAGTTCCTAGTGACTGGAAGAAGCTTTAGACTTCCCAGCATTCTTTGCTTTGAAATCCCTGCAGTACAGAGGTAGCTGAGCCTAGATGTAGAAGGCCTACTGCATCAAGACTCACATACAAGGTGCACTCATTTTTCAGTTTATTTAAATATAATTGGCTTGTAATCATTAGCATTTTGCCAAGACAGGGCCACACTGGCTACTTTTTAGCTAAACTACCGGTAATAAGTTCATTTAGGGCATTATCATTTTTTGTAGCTATCCTTATAAGGGATGATATCATCCAATTACCAAAGTAAACTTTATTGAATTACAAGCGTAATTTGTGTAGTTTTCAAAATATGTACAGGGAATCCACAGACACGTGAAATTATATACAGAGGTCTGGTAACCCATAGCAACCAATTAGAGCTTCCAGCTCCCCTATCCAAATGAATGCTGCTGATGCTTGCTATGGGCTACTAAACATTTGTAAAATTTGTCCCGTTGAGGAATGTCCACTTTTCTGTTTTCTTCAGCAGTTGTTTTCTTTAACTCTCTCTAATTTAAAGACAAACTCAGCCTCCATTAAAATTTCATTATTTGCATTTTTTTACATTTCAGTCAGTGGTGGACAATTCCCACCTTAGCACCACTGAAACGCCTGCAATGGAACTCCAAGGCAGGCACAAGCAAGGCCTCCTGGGGTTACAGTAAGAGTAAAATCAGCAACACATTCTGCTTCCCATTGTGTGTATGTGTTAGGAGACCTACTTACTAGGTTCATCACATTGTTCATGTTCATCTTCACCCTGCTGCTCCTAAAATATATCAAGATAAAACATTTTATATACTGTACTTCTAGCATGCATTTGCATTCGGAGCGCTTCACTTGTTTTCAATTCATGAACAAGGCAGCAGGCGCATTTTCTTTTTGTTAATTAGGATTTATTAAAGTTCAGTTTACTAACAGCTGATAGCCATAGTACATCATATGTAGATTTCAACTTAGCAGGCAATTACAGTGATGGATAATACATTACAGTTAACACATTGGGAGTTTCCGAACCAATGAAAATTCATCAAACCATTACCAGAGTTATTAGAATAGAATGGCTTTGTTCCATTATTTTTTAAAACGCAATGAAAAAGCCCCTAAGAATAAACACAATGTGAAAAATTTAATCTTAGCATATTTTTTTTCATGCATTGCATATTCTTGGCTGAAGATGAATTTTTAAAGGGACTTATAAATAAAATACACCTGTGTATCACATACCCCATTTAAAAATGAACTGTTTTGCAAATCAGGTTAAAGGGGACAAACCTTTCTAAAAATGGTTTACTTGTTTATCTGAAAATCAAATTTACATTATAGATTTTCATTGAAATGTTATTTAGCATTAAACTTAGCATCCCTTCTCGGTTTACTTTCCCCTAATCTATCAGAGAAGAAATGTCAACAAACAGGCGA
Organism: Pipa parva; assembly: GCA_019650415.1. Classification (NCBI taxonomy): domain Eukaryota; kingdom Metazoa; phylum Chordata; class Amphibia; order Anura; family Pipidae; genus Pipa; species Pipa parva. Next base: position 10,662 of record WMED01017206.1, on the reverse strand, counting down.
CTAATTCCTGTACCGAAGGAATTATTATATGAAAATGTTTCCTGCATTTTCCCTGAACATTAATGGAATGTCTGCATGCAGTGGCACATGTACGATCATGAAATTATATTCTTATATAAAGCTATCCAATCAGCTTATTATTCATTGCCTTGAACAATTAGGCTGGCTAGTTGTGGACCTATCAGCATGTGTGGAGTCCTCTCCCTGATTACTGACCTTAAACTTCCTTATCAGTTAACCTTGGAGATCATATCATTTGACAACTGTTCCGAACAATCAAAACAAGTGTACTATGATGTGTAGTTAGATTGCACAACAATCTAATAGATTTATAAAAAAAAAAGACTAGACTGTATATGACATAAGAAAAAGAAAGATTGTGTGTGTGGTATCTCAGGGTAATAGTAAGCACATGTGGAGTACGTTTAGTGCTAGTGATTCTGTTTTAATTCACCTCATTTCTTTGGTTCACTTGTTTCTATTGACTTTTATATATTTTACAGCGGGTTTCAAGAGTTGCAGTTGCCTCTCACTCGTCACTGCTGCTCTGTTGCTTGTGGTGATTGTTCCCCTGCTCTAATGTCTCTTCCTAGTTGGCAATGCTGTGGATTGGAATAGGATTTAGGTGACCTTTCTTAGGTAAGTTTAAATGATGTAGTGTATTTTTTGGGAATCAGTCTTGATAAAGGCCAAAGACCCAGGCCTAAATATAGATTGTTTTCAACATTTAGACATGAATGAAAGTTTGGATGTTTTTATAAGAAGAACCTGGTGCACTAGCCTGCTTCTTTTTTTAACAAATGTTTGCTTATGTATATATCTTTAGAGAGCCACTCCCACGTAATATAATAACCTCAATGCTGAGAAATGTTAGAATTATCATTACAAAATGGATAATATCAGAGCTATACAGAGAAACCTTTAAAACAAAAATATACACACATGGATAGAAAATAAGTCAAACATATTATATAGTAATATAAAAACTGCTGTATACTTACTGTTTTTGGTGGTGAGTTTTTTATAGCACGAGGTATTAAGTTCCTGTAAAATATGCATATACACAGACTGATTCTTTTCTCTTGCATTTCTCTTGCTGTTATTACCCCATAAAGGAACATGGTGCCTATTGCAGGTGTTTCTGTGAAAACCATACTGTATACATTTAAATGGCATATGTATTTCATGGGTGCTTATATGTAAGGGACAAGGTGTGGAAAGTCTTTATTCATTTATTTATTTGCTTTGGCAAATGATTTTGGGATTTCATTTGGGAAATCTTTAAAGGGGAGAAAAACAACAATACCATATTAAAAAGTGAGAAACTAATAAAAATTCCAGTCTCATGCCATTTAGGACAAAAAAAAAGGAAATTCTAAAACATCGACAATCAATCAGCAATTAGGTTTCAACTTTTTATGTCACATTAAATAACTGAGCAACATGTATTGTATGCTTGGTTGCAATAAGTTATTTCATCATTGCCATTCGGCATTTACACCTACGAAACAATATTTCTTGCTTTCGAAGAATACCATCGAGCACTTGCATAGTCAGAGTTCCTGTCTATAGGTGCACTGTTGTCCAAGATAAATGTGGAGTGACCAATGTCTTCTTGTACCCTGGAGTCATTTCTTAAAATATTTATGTGGTAGGTTTAGTTATATTGTAAATAACCTCAATGTACATCTTTAATACCTTCCATTACATTATAACTCATCCATAGGGCGAAATTTAATAAACTTGAAAAGATCCAATTACGTCTTTTCGAGTTTATTTCATATGGATCTCGGCTGTTTCTCACAGTAAATATTGACCTTTTTTTTTTTTTTGATCGATATTTACTGATAGAAACTTTTCACTGAAAATGTAGCCATAATACTGTGATTACCTTTTCAGCAAAAATTCCGATTGAAAAGTTTGTATTGTATTGATAAAAAAAAATAAATTAAAAGTCAATATTTACTGCAAGAAACAGCCGAGATCTTGCGGAAATAAACTCGAAAAGATGTAATCGGGTCTTTTTGAGTTTATTAAATTTCACCTTATTTCCAGCAAAGTGCCATTTCACATATACTTTGCAGACATTTTCATACTTTTTAGATAACAAAATACGTACCATTTTGTAGCAGAAGGGAGATTTTTCTGGAATAAAAAGAGCAATGTTTATTTTTTTGGCACAGGAATACATTTTTAGAATGTTATACATATGTTTTACAGAGAAAATTTAGCTACACCAGAAACAATATAACTGAAAGCTGGAATGTTTATTATTTTATAATTCTATACAGGGTTGTTGTGTTTTATCAAACAATAATGCGAGAAGTAATATTTTGTTGATCTGGTCCAGATCCATTCTGTTCCGTACAAACCCAAGAAAATCCAGTAATTTGATGTATACCTAGAAATTATTATATATATATATATATATATATATATATATATATATATATATATATATATATATATATATATATATATATATATATACATATACATACACACACACATACTGTATATCTGAAATCATACTAAAATAAACAAACCAATCAGGTGTTGTAAATACTGCTAGGAGTAGGTTAGAGTTAACATGTGGTGGAGGGGTGATAAGAGGGGGGTGGAATTCTGTGATTTAGAGACAATCACAGTTTTAAAGCAAATATACTGTATACTGTAATGCTAGAGTGTATTTACTTCCGTTTGCTTTAAAACTATCATTGTATCTGGACTAACATGACCACTTTATCCTACATACATATATACATATATATATATATATAAATGAGTATTGCAGTATTTGGGTATACCTTTTTTATTGGACTAAAACTTTTTTATTAATAAACAAGCTTTTGGAAGGTTTATTCTCCTTCCATCATCAGGTTAAAGACAATAAACTGAGTAAGAGGAGTATTGCGATATTCAGTGATACCTTTTTATTAGACTAACAGTAAGTTTATTTAGGCGAGTTTTTGAGAGGTCTGTCGCATTTAACCTGATGAAGGGAGGACCAACCTCTCTCTATTTATTGTATGCATATAATGGTATATTGATAGTTGCTGAAAGAAGTTTTATTGTTCTGCTCAAAAGACCTATTTTATGTTTAATTAAAGAGCCAGTAGCACCAGAAATAACAGATTGCTATTTAGATTGGCACATCAGTCATTTCTATGCAGTTCTTGTAATAATGTCACCTTTAAGCTGAAATACTACATTTTATTGGTTTTGTATTGTTTCTTTCATTCTGCTGGTTGCAGCTAAAGTTGGCTTTCTGAGGTACGACATTCATATGCAGTATCTAACGTTCCATAGGAAACAATAAAACTAGTACTTTTAGCAGTACTGTGTAAGAATAATGGGCATGGAAAACCAAATGGAATGTTTTTGGTTGTTCCTGGCCCTTTAAGGTTTAGTCTTTCTGTCAGAGAACTACTAGGCTCAAAGCATAAAGGTTTGGTTCACACGCCACTCCCCACATCCCTCGTTATGAATGAAAATCCTGAGGTTTCTGGTTGTTGTCAGGAAATATCATTTTCATTATCATATTAATGAATTATTGGGGATGGCAACATATATACAATCCCACGCACAGATACATACATAAATACATTCAAGTCTATGGGTAAAAACCTTAGCCACGTCGGCTCCCAAACAATTTAAAAAATAATAAAGATACTGTATTCAGACAAGGACATTTTCACACACAAAACAAGTAATGACCTTATAGTTTAGCAAGTTTCTGGCATTTTACCTAAATTCTAATAACTCCAGTAAGGAAAAATGTGACTTTATATCCATATGCAAAAAACGATGTGTGCATAATCTTATAGCTGTGTGACATCACAATATTATGTTACATTGGAACATTACTAAGGTCCTAGAGTTCCATGATGAAACACCAATTACCATAATGATCATAGGAGGAGACTTTATTATCCAATCAGGGGAATTCAAAAGGTGCAGGTCTAGTAACCTACAGCAATCAATCAACTTGTATTAGCAAGCTAGAATTTTGAAAGTAAATCTTTGCTTGCTTGCCATGGGTTATTACTTATTAGACCTAAGTAAACAATTGCCCTTTCTAATAATTCCCCAAAATATGGTTATTTGTTAAACTGTCACCAATAAACTGTATATATTAAGTGAAAATGCTACTGCAAATGGAAGAGGGCATATGAACTTGCCTCAGTTTGCATTCATATTGGTTATGCCTCCAGCATTGTGACTTTATATGACCATTGAACTCTGGTAACTGATGTCACCTCCCCACAACTGATCTATCATTGCTAAGTGGTATACCAATTTTATAATGGGGATCCCCACACTCCTGAGAATACAAGCATAAAAAAGTAATTTCTATTACAGGGTTTTTGTAATGTATTTTATTTACTTAAAAAAAACAGGCTTTTACCTGCCTGACTGTCCTTATCTTTGCTCCTTCTGAACTGTATAGTTGGTGGCCATATTATCTAGCTGAAGACAGCACACTCTAGTGATTAGGTAAGCAGGTAACCTGGTCTCTTTCTTTCAGTATAAAACAGAACCACCTTCAGTATATGAATATGAAGTTCTGACTTTTGGTCTCTACTCTGTGTTTCATAGGAACCTAGCAGCTTCTCCTGAGGTTCATTGTCAGGGGAAGTGTCACACATCTAAATTTATATAGACACATCAATATTTATCTCATCAGACACAAAAGAGTATTTTAAATATTTTAGAATGAAATATACTTTGTTTCCCAGCACTGTATCTATTGAACTTTGCTCTAAAATATATTTCATTTTTATTATTTTGGTTCTTCATAAGGCTCATTTCAACTGTGGAAAGAAAAATATCTTAAATTCCTTCAATTTCAAACAAAACATTCTTACCTCATCTGCTATAACTTCATATACAGCTGAAACAAAATAAAGACTAAAATAAGAATATAAACCATTTTATGGGCAAAATTAAGACCACAAAAAAAAAATGGTTGGAAAAAGCATCAATGGTTAGAGAGCAATTATACATTTTTAAGCCAAAATCTTACATTTAAAATCTGTTTCTTTTAAAATATTGATTGTGAATTTTAGACCAATATCTCCACTCCTAGAAAGCCGTTTTCGCTTTTCCGAGTTTAATAATCACAAGAACACTCTGAAGTTTCTCGCAGTAAGTATCTTGAGATTTGCTTTGATTGATACTTGCCATGAGAAACTTTTTCTATTGACTATATCCATGGAAAGGTACAGTATGGCTACCCTTTCCATGGATAAATTCAATAGAAAAAGTTTATCATGGCAAGTATCAATCGAAACAAATCTCGAGATACTTACTGTGAGAAACTTCAGTGTTCTCCAGATTAATCTCAGAAAAGCCGAAAAGGCTTTTCCGAGTTCAATAGATTTTCAAGAGTATAGTATGTTTAGAATCCTTATACCAGTTTGCTTGTTTAATCCCTTTATAAAATTTAAATTAACTCTCCAATAACATTTTTATTACAACTATGTGGGGCATTTACTAAAGTGGTAAAGTTTTTTGAGTAGTTAGTGTAGGAGAAAAAGCCAATTTTTAATAACATCCGTGATTTCACCTAGTTACTAAAGAGGGTTATTCTCTAAAGTCTGAATTTGACTGTCAAATTCTCAAACAATGGATTCCCAAAGCAAATTCGCGACTACAAACAGTTTTTTCACCCACAAGAATTCGCCAGCTTCAAGACTTTCAATGTTTTAACCCATTATTCCCTACAGAGTGGGACTTAGCCACAGTCTGAAATGTTTCCCCAAACACTGTAAAGTGAGCCCCTGTCAATCGATTGATATTTATCGATAATGATTAATTTGGACGGGGAAAGACTTTTATGGATTCTAAATAAATCATGGAAATTGAAAAGTACATTAAAATAAAAATTGAAAGTGAAACAGGGAGAAACTAATCAATATGTTTGAAACAGTCTTAGTAATTATCCTCGTATATATCTATAAAATGAAGAGAAATTAATATACAATAGTAGGTGTTTATAATTTCATGTGTAACTCTGCCTTCATCTGGATTCAATGATTGGTACACTACATGTTTCTTTTTTTCTGCTTTATAAATTAAATCATTTTAGTAACTTTTTTTTTTAACTTTTGAGATTTTTTGGTTCATACTTAAACTAAAGATTTTTAGTGCATTTTACACAACTGTGTCTATTTAAATCAACCAAAACATAAGGGTGAGGTCACACAAAGCAATTTTTGAGTTTTTTTTTTTTTTTAGGTTTCATTGGCAGATTATCAAAGCTTTAAACATGAAGAACCATTTACAAGCAGGCAAAAAACAGCAGAGACTGGATGTGTCATCTCCTAAAAAATGCTAGTGTGTGGCAGTAAAACAGGTGAAATGGAATTCTGTAGAGAAAAAGAAAACTGTTAAATTATGCAGAAATTTCCACCTCTTTTGGGGGAGGCTCAGTCACTTTGCTGGTGGAGGTTCTATGAATTTCTCATAGATAGATACAGATAGATAGATAGATAGATAGATAGATACAGATAGATAGATAGATACAGATAGATAGATAGATAGATAGATAGATAGATAGATAGATAGATAGATAGATAGATAGATAGATAGATACAGATAGATAGATAGATAGATAGATACAGATAGATACAGATAGATAGATAGATAGATAGATAGATAGATAGATAGATAGATAGATAGGATAGATTTTACCCCATATAGTTTATCCCACAATACCTATCACTCCTGCTGGCATTCATAATCAGACTACACTTAACTGCTCACTTATACTATATTGTTCTTACCTGGTTTATAATGTGTTTTTTGGTTGGGGGATGGAATAGGTTTATTATTTCTATTCACCACAGGAGCTTTGAAGAAAAATAAGTTTGCTAGTTAATATATTCTGTTCATAAGTTGGATATAAGTTTTAAATTTATATTTCCATTGAGGATGGCCATACAGATCACAAAAAGGAGAGTAACTGAAGAAAGACAACAGGGTTGCAAGAGGTTATTAGAACCTAGAGAATGTCACATTATACAGGATTCTGATGCAAATCAGTCAGGATACCTGCTGATTTGTTTGTGGTTTGGTTGTACAACCAAATCTCACTGTACATGAATAAAGAGTGGTATGGAGACATCTGAATAAATGGATAAACAGTGGCTGTGAATGCCAATCTGTGTGTAGAATGTTATTAAAGAGAAGGCAGAATATTTGTGAGGAGTGGTGTCCAACATGGCAGCCATTTTAAAAAGCCGCCATCTTGGAACAAAGTTGATCTTTTCAAATTAGAAAGGGTGCATGTGACATATGTATCTGTAGTTCTAATACAGAGTAATGTAATTATTGTGTTATCAGAATATTATTATTTTCTTCATATTTGCATTCTAGAAAGTGGCAGCCTCCACATAATTTGCTTCATCTGAGGAAAAGGGCTTTTCTTGCACTAAATAATTAATAGGCCTTGATTTTATGCTTGATTGTTTCACAACAATTTGTACCTTTTATTGCTTGATTCAACCAAAATAATTATTTTAAAGAATCATTATAGAAAGGAACTAAATGAAATCACACATCACATCCTAGACTAAAGCAAGAAGATGGTAGATACCAGCTCATTTTCCATAATTTATAATCAGTTATATAAAATAAATATGGCTGATTTCTCAGCACAATGTTATATGTGTGCGTGTGTATTTGGAGGAAGCTCTTATAACAATATACATTAGTCTTTCAGCTGATTGGATGATTGTATTCAATCATGAATGTTTGTTTCATCTCCGAATGATTTAGAGCAGCGGTTCTCAACCAACCTGGATCTACGACCCCTGCAATGATGTCATCACGCCAGAATGCACTTGATGACAACCACTGTGTCACGTGGTGACATCCGGGCACAATGTAATTGTGTCATGTGTCACGTGATGACGTTTGGGAGCGATGTCACCACGCAGGAACCCCTATATAAAAGGACCTGTGTTCACTACCGAACTTCCAGCGTGTTCAGCAACCCTGTGAGAGGATCGTTTGCGATCACGGGTTGAGAACTGCTGATTTATAGGAAGGCATCATTGTTTTGTTTCACTGTAATAACAACATGCATTAAAAATCTTACGTGGATCCTGCGTGGGTTCAATATAGTTATCTTCTTCTGCCACAATGTATTCTTCCTGTGGGTGGTGGACAATTTATAAGTGTAGAGACACACCAAGAAAAAAATACTATAGTAATATTATTAATACTGAATTCAAGTTAAAAATGCTTACAGCGCAGAAAATGTAATTTGGTCTGGTATTCATTTCATGATTTAATACAGAAACTAGTTTCCTGTTGGTTACAAATGTATAAATGGTTTTACTCTTTATGTCACAAAATACTTGCAGTTTTCAAACAGTTTCATATTTAAAAGTACCACGATTTTGTCTTTTTTCTCAAAGGTCTCTTTTTTATACTCTGTACGAAGATTGTCAAAACCCCCAAATTTTTGCTACTTAAAGTGGTTGTTCATCTTGAAATTAAGTTTCAATATAGTGTGGGCATTGGTATTCTAAAACAGTTTGTAATATTTCTGCCTCTTTTCATTCACAGGGGTGAGAAGGCATTGACATCAATTAATTACAGCAATATAGAACAGTGGGCCACAAAATTTCTTGCACCATGGATGACTTATATGCAAGACAGGCAGGGAGAGACTGGGATAGTTTCCTCTATATCTATTCAGTTTGGGATCTCATGTCAATTACATTATCCATAGGCCTTAGTATTCTAGAGAAAGATCAGAATCAGAAGCTCTGTGAATTTGGACACCTGCTTGTTTCTGATTTCAAGCCTTTCAGTCAACTCCCTGACTTAAGATTCCAAACTAAACTACTGAGGAGGAAGTAGGTAAGAGAGAATAAACTTTAGTAAGGCCTTTAGTAATAAACTGGCTATAACTTTAAAAAGGGATGCAAATTAGTAAATAATATATATATACTGCAAAAAGCAAGTATTTAATAACAACAAGAAGACAGGCAACTGTTAGTGATTAGACTGTTCCTTTAAGTGTTTAGAATGTGTTAAAAGAGACTATGGGGGTTATTCACTAAGGTGCGAATTCGACTGTCAAATTCGCAATCTGCAGATTCCCATAGTAAATCCGCAACAGTTCCCCCACTGTAAAGTCTCAACAATTTTTTAAAGTTAAGATTGTGACAATTTTCCCATAATAAAGTCACGACTGCGACAATATTCTCATTATAAAGACACAACTGCAACAGTAGCAGTCTATTGCGACTGTCTTTATTTGGTGAATTCGCACCTATACGCAACAATTCAGACTTTAGTGAATAACCCCCTATGTATAGTACGACAGGATTTCCTAATAGTGGAGAGAAGAGAATGTGTAGCTTGAGGACAAAAGAACATTCTAAGCCATTGCAGAAGTGTGGATGTATTGTGGTTGTGTGTATATTCACCAATATATATGGTTATTCTAGAATTAATTGAGATCTAGGGGAATTTGAGAAAATTATTTAGAATGCTTTGATGGCCAGTGGCAAGCAGACAGGATGTGGTTACAGTGATCTCTACAGGATACAAGTAGGAAATAGCTTACGATATTGTGTGTAAATAAGAATGTATTTTGGACATGCTTTCAGACAAGGAAATGCCCTGGTTTAGTCAATACAGTGGTACCTTGAGATACGAGTTTAATTTGTTCTGTGACCGAGCTTGTAACTCAAGACAGCTTGTATCTCAGTCCAATTATCCCCATTTAAAATAACAGAAATGGAATTAATCTTTTCCATCCCCATCGGCCCATATCTCAAATTTCAGCTCGTATCTCAAACAAGTAATAGGTCTGAGTTGCAACTCGTATCTCAAGAAATTCGTATGTTGAGCAGCTTGTATCTCGAGGCATGAGACCATAGAAAAAACAGAGGGAACTCCAGGGAGGGTATAAAAATAAAATAAACAAAGAAACAAAAAAAGTCTGCAAATATATAAAGATTTATATGCTAAACATCTGCACATGTCTATGTAACATGAACTAAAACTCCTTGTGAAAAAGATCCATATCTCCTGGCTCCACTAAGCTCATAAAAGGAAGAAAGGAGTACATATGGACATAGGATTCCAGGAAGTTTTCTGGGCCCTCCCATTGGTTATACAACATGTATCCACGCTCCCAGGAACTTTGGGACACACATCCCCAGCGGGTTCTCAGGAATGATTATTACCAAGGCTGTATCTACTTCATTTATTTTAGTTATAGACAAAAAGAAGTTATAGTAGAATAGAGACATAAAGAGAGCGGACTATCATCTGCATCACACAGAAAACTGTATGGAGGACCAGTTGGTATAATGGAAATCCTAGAAATTTATTTGCTTTTGTCCTCCTTACTTTTATAAACCTGTATAATAATATTTTATTTTAATAATTCAGCACCAAAAAGAAACAATTACCTCATCCATGGGCTGCGACTTTGAGGGTGCTGTTGCTTTCTTGTATGCGGGCTGGTTGTGTGACATTGCTTGGTTTCTAGGAGTGAATGGAGGCCTCTGTAATGGCTTGCTTGTTGTGGACAATGGCAGTGATTTAGACATAATGTTTAATTGCTGGTGAGGGCTGGGTATTGGTTGAGATGTTTTGGGAAACGTCTGGTTTGGTTTAGGTAGCTGCCTCGTT
>WMED01017205.1:0-13080 GCA_019650415.1 Pipa parva | reverse complement strand
AGTATAGTATAGTGTATAGTATAGTATAGTATAGTATAGTATAGTATAGTATAGTATAGTGTATAGTATATTGTATAGTATAGTATAGTGTATAGTATAGTATAGTATAGTGTATAGTGTATAGTATAGTATAGTATAGTATAGTATAGTATAGTATAGTGTAGTATAGTATAGTATAGTATAGTGTATAGCATAGTATAGTATAGTATAGTATAGTATAGTATAGTATAGTGTATAGTATAGTATAGTATAGTATAGTATAGTGTATAGTATAGTATAGTATAGTATAGTGTATAGTATATAGTATAGTATAGTATAGTATAGTATAGTATAGTGTATAGTATAGTATAGTATAGTATAGTATAGTATAGTATAGTATATAGTATAGTATAGTGTATAGTATAGTATAGTGTATAGTATATAGTATAGTATAGTATAGTGTATAGTATAGTGTATAGTGTATAGTATAGTATAGTATAGTGTAGTATAGTATAGTATAGTGTATAGCATAGTATAGTATAGTATAGTATAGTATAGTGTATAGTATAGTATAGTATAGTATAGTATAGTATAGTATAGTATAGTATATAGTATAGTATAGTATAGTATAGTATATAGTATAGTATAGTATAGTATAGTGTATAGTGTATAGTATAGTATAGTATAGTATAGTATAGTATAGTATAGTATAAAAAAAATAAAGTTATAGTGAAATTCATGGGAAAATGACATGTCCGCTGCTGTTTGACAATAAAATAGTGTCCAACACTATTTGCTTCTTCACCATGGGAAGATGCTGATTAGTGGATAAGTAGAAGCAAATTTGTGCCAGTCTGCGTGTAGCAACAAAAGTGACACAAATTTACTTCACCTGTCCAATTTGGAGTTTGATAATTAATCCATATTGTGAGGGTGTTGTATCTGAGGGGAGGTATTTTGCCCCAATTATGCAGACATACTGCTGGAGTTCAGTTCAGAGTTTGTAAGTCACCCCAGCTGCAGGCTAGAACCTGATTAAAAGGCAGCTGGGAGAGCCAGTTGGGGGTTAAGTTGGAAGTCAGGTAGTGATTTCTGATGCTTAGGCTGGAGATTCTTGTGAGAGAAAAAGGGACTAGTGGTTAAAGACTCTGCTAAACAACTTGGCTTTGCAGCACTGTGAAAACCACAAAGGAAACAACTCAGGTACTCTGTTTTGTTAACAAACATGTATGGGATGCAGTTACCCACTGTGTTTTTGACCAAGAAGTTTTCTGTGTGGAAATTGCTATTTTTGAAGTGACTGTTGTTTTGCCAAAGAAAGGCTGTGTTAAGTTTGTTTTTCTGTTAATGAACATTTGAATACAAAATAAATTTGCTGTTTGTGGTGTGTTAAACCCTAAAGGCTGCCCCAGCACTTGAGTGATTCCCTACAATATATATTCTACATACGTGTTTGTTTTATTTCACTTTCAAGATGAATTCTTATAGTGCTTTATAGTTTTAGACACTTATTCATAAAAAACAAACTTTTTGATGATGCAGAAAAAAGCTACAAAGAAGTGAAAAAAATCACATTTGTACAGTCATGGTCAAAAGGTTTGAGACTGACAAAGTCTGCTGCTTCAGCTATTATAGGAGCATTTTGCATTAAGCTTAGATTGTTATGCGGAGTGATCATGAATTGCAGTTCATGAAGAACAAGGAGAAAGGTTCAATTACTGTGAAAAAGGCTTCAAAATAGCCAAGACTGTCTATTAAAGAGGAATCTGCATGCACAATGAGGAGAAGGCTTTTAGAGGATATCATGATGTCAAGTAGGGAAGAAAAACTAAGGTAAAGTTGTTTTCACTGATGAAGCCCCCTTCAGACTGTTTAGGAAAATGACTGTCTTGAAAGGAAAAGGTGAGAGATACTATGAGTCCTGCATCATGACAACATTAAAGCATCTTGAGACCATTCATGTATGGGATTGTTTTTCATCCAATGGAATGGGTATAAAGAATGATATTTAAACACCCTCTGTGAGCAACTTCCTCCAATGATCATGGAGCAAATCAGTGTTGAGAGAAATGATAGTACCATCACTTTAAGAAAAAGTGATAGCTCAATGAACAAAATATTGAAATTTTGGGTCGATGGCCAGGAAGCTCTCCAGATTTGTAGTCAATCCTCAAAAAGTGGGTGGACAAACAAAAACACAGAAACTGTGATAAACACCAAGAAACTCCAACAAACTTGATTTATTTGACATTAAAATTTGAAAACACTTATATAATGTTTAAAATTGTACATTAATACTGGCAAGCTGCAATTTTAGGTTTTCAATATAGTACAGAAAAGTACTTTTTCATGTGGTAGATATTTTCATTGCAATGACTGATGGAGTGCTTCAGACCCCCAAGATAGCATGACTGATTCACATTCTGTTTATTCAAGATTCACAAAGCATCATACTGTGCTAAAAGAAAGCCCTAGGAGAACAATTATCTATGGGGTATTTTCAAAGGTCACTGTCTCTCTAGCCTCTCCAGTAGCATGCTCTGCCATCCAGATTTGGGAATGGTCATGCTCATTGGAGAGAATTTTATTTATTTATGAAATTGCCCTCCAGGATATATATGTGTATGTGTAAACAGAACCAAAATCAAATCATTGTGGGAGCCAATATCAAATTAAACCACAGTATTACAATTTCAGTAAAACTATATATTTTTTTATTAAACACCTAAATATGTTTCAAACTTTTCCATTTTATTTTATGCCAGAAGAAGGATTTTATGCCAAAAGGGATTATTTCTAAATGCATTTATATTTCTAGAACTGTCTTGATGTTTCATGCCCAAATAGAGTTTCTAACCATACTACTTAATATCAAGATCATAAGATACATAAATCAAAATATTTGCAAGGTTTCTGAAAATAAATCATACAAGATGTACTTAATTTATTTCTCAGTGAACATTTTGTTTAGACCCAAAGGTTGATCTCAGTGTTTTGCAAAAATGAATGTCATCATCTCAAAATAATTATGCCATCTGTCTTCAGTCAATAAATCCTCCTTAATTTCATTTAATTCCTAATAAAATTTGTAGTGAATCTACTTCTAGACTGCAATATCATTAAAAAAATATTTTTACATGTTGGTATTTTATTACCTCTGCATCAAACTGATTGCAGTTAAATAAAATGAGGAATTTACGAGTATAAGTTTCCCATTTTTATAATTAAAAAATATTTCTATCATAAAAATTTATTTCTGTTTATACTAGTTTCATTTCTTCTACCACATCTCTCACATGTGATTGCAACAGGAAATTATTTAGATATTGGAAACTAAAGTGTATAAACAATAGGATTTTTGTATGGTCACAGGAAATTCTAGAGTGAAATTTATTAAACTCGGAAAAGCCGTTTCGGCTTTTCTGAGTTTCATTGGGAGAAGGCTTTGAAGTTTTTTGCGGTAAGTATTGCGAGATTTGCCTCTACCGATACTTGCTGTGAGAAACTTTTTTTCATTGAATATATCCATGCAAAGGCTACCCTTTCCATGGATATATTCAATAAAAAAAAGTTTCTCACGGCAAGTATCGGTAGAGGCAAATCTCGTGATACTTACCGCAAGAAACTTCAAAGCCTTCTCCCAATGAAACTCAAAAAAGCCGAAACGGCTTTTCCGAGTTTAATAAATTTCACCCCCCAAATATACATTTTTCATCCACTTAGATATATTAGTTAAATATTTTCATATATTAAATCCAGCTTTTGAAGGTTCTGAGAAGTACTAAGGACCTTCTTTGTACACTTATTTTAGTATATTATGTTTCCTATTGTATTGTACATTTTATTGATTTTTCTGATGTGTAAATGCTTATGTTTGATTATATGTATGTATATGTATAATTTTATTTATAAAGCACCACAAATTTATGCAATGCTGTATAATTCAGCAGTGCAAATATAAGTGCCAGGTTGTGATTGATACAAGAGGATGGAGGTCCCTGCCCCGTAGAGCTTACAATCTAAGTGATTATATAATTTTTTTTATTGTGAAAATGAGTGATGAGCTCTCATTTGTCTTTTCTTTTTGTTGTCCAGAAAATTACCAATTTACCACAATATTTCTTATAAAGACCATTTATACATTTAAAATAGGTTGATCATATCACCCATATTTGCCTTTTCTAGGGGCTAAATAGGTTTCATTCTTTAAGATTCTTCCAGTAACTGAAGATCTTTATTCCCCTTATTATTTTTCTTGCCCTTCTCTGAAACATTTCCAGCACCAGTACATCCTTTTTGTGTAACGGCAAACAGCACTGGACTGCATATTCAAAGAGAGGACTTACCAGATAATGGTACAGTGGACAAATTGCTTTTCTCTTGAATCAATCCTTTGTCTGATATAGAATATATCAAATACCTTGATATATTTGGAAGCTGCAGACTAGCACTGCATACTATTATTTACTCCATGGTTCACAAGTACTCCCAATGCCTCTCTCCATTATAGCTTCACTTAGTTTTGCCACCCCAAGGTGTGTCATGCTAGAAAATGTTTTAGAATAACGTTACATTTGTCTAAATTAAATCTAATTTGCCATGTAGTTGCCCAGTCATTTAACGTGACAAGGTCAGCTTATAAGTTGCTAACTGGCTTCTCTTTATTTCACTGCAGATAGGTGACACAAAGCTTTGTGTCATCTGCAAAAACAGAAACATTCAACACTCTTTTTACAATGAAGGAAAGTTACACTTGTTTTCATTCATGTCTTTTATATGCGTTACCCCCAAGAAATAAATTATGTATGTACCCAAAACTGATTTCAAACTTTTCTGTTTCATATCTGTGCCTTTTTAAAGCCATTATTTTTCCCCAACCTATGTTTTCAAGTGCTGCCCTCAGCCTAGACAAAAAGTGGCTATTTGAAAATATAATGTTTTGGCTCTACCAACTAGTATTCTCTTTCCATAGTTTAAATAAAAAGAGATCATGTATTGTTCAATATTGGAAAGGTTTGTCCTTATATGGATCTTTGTAATAAGTCTTCCATTATTAGAAATTACAAGGTCCAATAGAGCCGAGGGTGGCTTCAATAAACTGTCCCATAAAATGTTTCTATAATGAATTTAAAATTATTTCCCCACTGCCAGCAGGACTATTTATACAGTCTTTTTCTAGGTAATTAAAATCATTCATAATACCCACTGTGCCAGCCTGTGCAACACTTTCAATTTGTGTAAGGAGCAAGCCAAATTCCCCACTTTATCTATTTGTTCTATCGCTCCAAAGACCCAGAGCAGTCGTTCCAATTTTAATAAATTTTGGCTTTAGTGGTCAATGTTTTTTAAAAACTTTTGTATTGAATATTCTAAAATACATTTTTCTTTGTATGTTGTAATGCAGGGATCTTCTTACCTACTGGCATACCACTTCCCCCATCTTTCCCTCACCCCTCCATCCTTGTCTAAATACTCCCCCCCCCAAGAACCATCTCCAATAGTGCAACAGATCCTTTCCTGTAGTGCTCTACAAACCCAAACACTTCCTGGCTATAATACAATGATTTGAACAATGGATTAAGCCCCCTGTGATCCTTCTGTTAAATGTTAGTGAATATTACCTTGGAGGTTCTTCGTTTGATACTTTGTATAGTTATTTCAGTTTATTTTTAAGGATCCGCCTTCCATTTATTTTGTCATTTGGTCCCAACCTGGACAAGGACAGCTGGGTCAACCCCAGTCCCACCCACGTCTTGTTTTGTTTCAGTGGGTTCTTTCAGGGTACACCCACCAGATACCACTTTGCTAGAAGCTTCTCACAATGGAATTCTCTGTCACCTCCCTAGGTGTGAGGGACTTAATAACTAATGACTAATAAATCCCAGTATTATCTGTGAACCCCTGAACTCTATGGTAAATCTTTTTAATGGCAAAAATAAAACTAGACATTGTTAAAGGTTGCCATGAAATGCAGAAGAGATGCAGATCATGACTGAGAAAAAAACATTAAAAACCCCTACAAACTTTTCAGACTTGCCACCTTACAACAGATACCAGTTATATTGAATCATGAGACCAATGTGGACACATGAACATAACACCTATATGAGATTGTTGGCATTCCATTCCAAGACCACGGGCATCAGAGATGGATTCAGACACAGTGGGACCCTAGGAAGCTAAGTAGTTAGGGCTCATTCTTCCTGAAACTGAATTTTTATACAATTGGTTCATGGCAACAGACTGTGGCTGTGGCCCTTACTTAATTACAATCCCTTAAATTAATTTTATAGTATTCATTATGTATTTCGGTACATTGTGGTTGAAGCACTCTAAAGGACATATTTCCATTGCTCCAGTGATGGCTTAACCTACTCATTATAGCAAAAAGTTATATACTAGAACAATTCCTGGAGGAAGGTCAAAATACCCTTCTCAACAGTAAATATATCAAGTATAGGATTGTATCACAGACTGCTCAACCAGAAGATCAAAGAACCTAAGCACATTTTATTAACCAGTATGGTACAATGCAATTTTCAAAATGGACTTCTACCTTTCCTTAATTAGTTAATAAATATATTGATGCAGCAAACCTGACAGCACCCCATTCATTTAAAAGGGGGAAATAGGTGTAACTCCCTGTGCAAGTTAATGCAGCCAAGTCTGTATGAGGTTGCATATCAAGCTTTAAATACAATAATGTAACTAATATAATAACAGTACATTACTGTTTTTGCTTAGTTTCTCTTTCATGTTGTCAATATCATTTCCTTTTCAGGCTTTGGAAATTTAATTATAGGGGTCATCAGTGAAAATGGAAGCATTAGTAGATTCAGTATGGAAATGAAAGCATCAACAGATAGCTCAGCACTGCCATGCAGTTTTGAATATATCACCATTTTAACTGACTTCGCAGCCTGATAAATAACCCTTGTAGTGTTTATTTGGATAATTCCTTGTTCTTTTTATTTTAATAACTATATTTATTCTATTGTTCAATATATTTTTTGAAAAAGGGCCCTCTGCTGGAAAATGCTTTGTTGGTTTACCTTATAAATAATAATAAAATTTGGAATGTGAACATTGTGCCATGGGTGCATAAATTTGTGACCTGTGCTTATGTTCTTTTATGCTACTCTGTCAGCAGTTTATATCTATAGCACCATAAAAACAACAACCAATACTTGTTGGAAAATATTTTCCCTCCAGATTTAAAACAAGGCTTCAGTCTGTGCATGTGTTTTAAAGGTTTCTCTATACAATATTCCTTAAAGATGTTCATATCCATACTAGGGGTAGACATTAAAACAAAGCTGCTTTGGTTTATTTTATTATGCTAAGGGGGATATTTATAAAAATAAAAAGCTTTCTTCTGTATATCTTCTTCGATATACCTTTAATTAGGTAGAAATATCTATATCACCAATATTGATATTAAGCTCCTTCAGACCTTTTTTTAGCACAGAAAAGTGTTTCCCTGGTTGAGGGTGGTTGAAAACCCATAATTCCCTATGGAGTTGGTTTAGAGATTCAGAGTCCTCACCGAACAAAAAACAGCAATATTGATATCGATGGAAAAGTAGCTCCACTGAAAGTAATGTAAAGTGTAGTGCTATTAACAAATCGATATTTATCTTTATTGATATTTTTCAATATCAATACATTTTATTTAGCACTACATAAATTGAGAGAAATAAAAAAATGCGGGGAAAAGAAAAAGTCGATAACGCTGTGAATAGCAGTGAAGCGGATCAAGTTGTGGTGAATAGTTCGAACTGACCTTTATAAATTTCCCCCTAGAAATACAATTATTGAAAGTTTTGTCTTGGTAAATTACATCAAAAACAAAATGCTTTCTTTTCAACCCATGTTTTCTGGGTTATGCATCATTTTTTATTCTGAAATGCTATTATTTTTACACTTCAACTGTTAACAATGGTATTGGGTAGTTGATATGAAAACGCAAAGCAATATTAAGTTGGAGTTTAACTACAAAAAAAACATTTATTATTAATAATAATAATAGTAGAAATACTGAATATTAAAAAAACAGATATATCAATTTGATTGACATATTTTCAGTTAAACATAACCTGCTTACTCTAGGCATGGTGGTTATAATATGATCTGCTTTATTTAGCTGTTGAAACACATTATGTCTATTTATTAAATAAAATGGTTTTGTTGAAGGGAATCAATGTGTATCAAATTAAATAGTTTGTGTTAGCATTTGAAGTGAGGTTTAGGGCAAAATTAAAAAAAAAATTGAATAGGTTATTTTCAACCTTGATTTTTTTTCGATTTTAAAACAACTCTTAGATCGATAAAATTCAATCCATATTTTTCTATTGACTTTTTCCAATCGAAAAACATACTTTACATAAATACACTGGCAATTTTTCCATCGAAAAAAGATAGAAAAATATCGATTTAATTTTTTCAATCTAAGGGCTGTTTTAACATAGAAAAAAATCAAGGTGGTCAAAAACAACCTTTTTCGATTTTTATAAATGTTGCCCATATGAAAGTGTTGGTGAAAACACAAATCGATGTTAATTGTAAGCAAATTTTAATGCCCAGGAAAGGGCAATCTAATTTTGCTAAAAGACCTCCTCTGGCCAGATTAGTAGGTGGAAGCCGTTAAATAGGGACTTAGGCCTCACTTTGTTAATTACATTTTAGGTCACCACCAGGGAAGTGTGGGTAGTAGGGATGATTAGCGATTGAGGTTACTTCTACTTTAACTTTTTAAAAGAAAATTCTGGCTTCAGGTATTTTAATATATTGTTGCAGATTTTTGTTTGTAGGTTTGTTGAGAATCTACAAATGGTTAACAAGACAAGGGTTGATTTTTTTTAGCTGCAGTTGAGGGCATGATATGTTGTTTCAAATGTTATCATAGTGCTTCTACAACATAGTTTACAATTAAATAGCCCACTTTTTGCAGATTCTTAGATTCTTGGGTTTTTTCCATCCCATGTGTCTCATTTCCTGACTATCTTTTTTAAGTAATGTAAGGGGAGAGATAGGGAAAGGACAATTCCCTTGGGATCTTTAATTTTTGCTTCCTTAATATTATAAGTAATATCACACTACTGAAAAAAGTAAAAGCCATCAAGATATTACGCAAGCTTTGTGCTAAAAAAAATCTGGATCCAGTATAAAATAAGCTGCTAAAGGTACAAATGTCAGTTCTTGTAATAAGCAGATCCCATGTCTTTTAAAATGATCACCACAACAACCCAACTGGCTGGAATTGCACATGTTGAATTCACTAGTGGTAAAATATATTTTCTTTTCTTTGATTGCATCAGATGCTCCATTATCTGTAACAATCCAAAATATTAAACTTAAATTTAAAGCATTCAGCCATGCACTGTGTTTGTATAATTGCTACTTCACATGAAGTCTTCTACAAGAATAACATTTACAACATGATACTCTAGTGTTTTCCCAGAGCACTTTATTACAGACACACTTTTATTTAATTGTTTTACTTCACAGTGGCCATGATTAAAGGGTTCAGTTACTGACAGTGGGAGCAATGAAACAAAAATAAAGCCTACTACAAAATTCTCTGGGGCATAGAAAGCAACTATGAAATTAATACCATTAGTTTTTCAGTAATTCTAAAGTAAAAATGTCAGTATGCAATCAGGAAAAAAACATTTAAACCATCTAAGTACATTTTTTTAAAACAAACTGGCAATTCAAATTAATCCAGCAAATAACCAAGAAAAGAAGCAATCTTTATTTAAAAATGAACAGCTACAAAAATAAGAACTATATAAATCACAGACTGATGACTGGGTTGTAATTATATGTATATGGTGGATTGATTATAGATTTGCATTTGTTTTGTTACAACACATTTAATTTTTTTCATTAAGTAAGTTAAATTAAAAATGTGGCCATAAATTACATTGCTCAATAGCTAGTATACTCAATAGCCAAGGTACCAAGTAGTCTGGTTATCATGTGAAACCCTCATTAACCCTTTACCAATACAAAGTTCCCAGTAGCTAGGACACAATGTAATATGTATATCCATCACTCTCATTACAGCATACCTAGTAGAATGATGGACATATTACATTGTATCCTGGATACTGGGAACTTTGTAGTGGTAAAAGGTTAATGAGGGTTTCACATAATAACCAGACAACTTGGTACCTTGGCTATTGAAAATTAACAGCTAAAAAAAATAAAAATTAGGTAATTCACAGACTGATGACTGGGTTGTAATTCTATATATACCTGTGTCTTTTTCACTCTTATAAGGTAAGTACATATGCTACTATGTAATGTTTTACTTTACCAAATTCATAAATTGTAGTATAATCTAGAAGCACTATCAAGAAAAATTCATTTTCTTTATATTATTTGTCCTGTTTAGTAAATATGTTCAATTTCTCCAAATTTCATCATATTTAATTTAAGTTTAAATTCTTAGTTGTTTACACAAAATTACCTTCCAGATTTTATATTCCAGAGTTTATTAAGTTTGTAATCGTTCAAATGTGTTAACACTGGTTGTTTTAAAAATACATATTATTGCACCAATTTTAACTGTTCATAATTATTACTTCTAAATTAAATTCTACCACAATAAATATAAACACAATGGTGTAGATTTTGTTTTTGTTTTTTTTTATTACTGCTGGGCCACAAATCTATTTTCTTCCACTAGATCCATCAAAGTGACTGACAGTCTAATGGTCTCTTGTGTTTATATCTCTGGATTAAATTCCTTTGTTTGAGGCTTTTATTTTGTGTTGTGAGCAGCATTACAGATGATCTAACATATGCTTGACCATTTCATAAAAAAAATATTTTCTATTATGGTATTATTCAGTTCACTGGTATCAAGGCCACACTTCTCTTCTCCCCAAACTGAAAGCTAAGGAAGGATAATGAAAAAGAAAACTCTAAGTGAACTGATTTTTAGTATGTTTTTATCTCACAGTACAAAATGTTTTCTTTTTAATCCATTGTCAGTACTTGAGTTTATGGACATCTACACAGGACAGTAAAATCTTTAATCTTTATTCTTATATTCCTATTGTGGGGAATAAGCAAGAGGTCACCCAAAACTTGAGGTCTGGGACTGGAGGGCTCATAGCTCCCTTCAACACCAACAAATATTTTGTACAGCCTAAAGCATATCTATCTACCTTTAACAGTTCTGTGACTCAATTCTGCATGACTTTGCTTTAAACATGACAGAAATAACATGTATCTGTATAACAAATTAGCAAATAATTGTTTGTAAACTAAACAAGACAATGCTTTTCTATATTCATTTTATTTTACATTTTCTTTTGCATTATAGTTATTATTTGTATTTTTGTTATAAGTAATGTTCTCATAATAACTACTTTTAATTTGATTCAATACTGTACAGTTCTACAGTGTTTTAAATAAGCACAGCAAAATTAGGAGTTTATTTTTTTACAAAATGTTGTTCAGATTGCCAACATATAATGATAAATTGTAACCTAATACAATCATATAACAGTCGCTAAGGATATTCTGGTTTTAAGACTTTGAGGGGAATATAATAAAGTTTGTTTTCACAAACCCAATCCTATGTGATCCACTGCAATTCTCTGTGAAAAGTATGTGCCTGTTCATAAAAGATTGTAGTGTTTTTGAAGTTAATTAAATTGCATGGCTTAAGTAAGTAGTGTAATGGGCTGGATGTGTTAATGAATACGTGGATAGCCACAACATGTGCCCATTTACACAACAAAATGACCAGCATCCAAATGTATCCAAACAGTAAAAACCAAAAGGAAATTAGTTAAACAGTCAAACCAGCAATAAACATTGTAATAAGACAACCCAGCTACAAATTATCTCAAAAGCCGAGCCGTCAACAATATAGCAAAATGCCTTAAATCTGCATCACACACACAATCACACAAATAAAAGAACAAGTAATCTCCCAGGAAATAATTTATTAGGGGATTTCATCAAGAGGGACATATTTTACAGAGGTCTAGTAACCCAGAGATGTCAACTACAGCTCAGCTTTCATAGTTCTATTTCCCTTATACCAGTGAATGCTAACAGGTGGTTAGATATTAGATAATTGTAAATGATTACCCCTGTTGAGGTATCCCCCATGAATGTGTTTAATGGTACGCAAGGGTTGGGGTGTGTGTGTGTCATAGAGTCCCCAACCCCTTCCCCCCACCTGTGGCTCAGAGGGGTAGGGTGTAATGTGTTAATATAAGTGAGTTATCACTTATCTCCCAAATGCCACCCCTTATATGTATGTATAATTTTATGTATAAAGCACCACAAATTTACGCAGCGCTGTACGATTCATCAATACAAATAAATTACACACTTAGGAAAAGTGCATTATATAAAACAAGTATAACATCACAAGGATACAACCCTTTAAGTGATAAGCCGGCTGACACAAGAGGTTGGAGGTCCCTGCCACATGGAGCTTACAATATAAATCCAAAAATATGGTCACACTCTGGGCTAAGAAGGTATTATTCCATATGGCTAAGTGGTACACTGAATGGTAAAGCTTTCTCTTAATATTTGCTTCACTCAGCATACAGTTGGTGCTTGTATTTCTTTAATATCTATGGGATTAGGTTTTCTGTATTTAATCAAGAAAATCAGTGGTCACAAATGGTCATGTTGCGTTGCACTGACACAAATGAGTAAATGCATTGCAGAAAATTTACTGTATATTTACTCTTCCATCTAACCTTTGTCTCATTTTGATTATTAATCGTAATATATGGTGTCTCTCCTTTTGAAAAATCTAAGTTAAAACTTAACCCTTTAACTACCAGCTGATTTTTTTTTGTTCACCACTTATTGCCAAGCTGTTTTTAAGCATTTTGTGCTGTATGTGTTTTACTGATATTTTTGCAGGGAAAGCAATGTAATTTCTATAAAAATTATATATTGTTTTTTTCAGCACACTTTGGGCTTTAACATGCAATGTCTGATTTGTCATTTTTTTGGATTCCTTATTATTTTGGGTGAAATATGTAAAAAAAATTAAAATAATTTATATTTTCTCTTAAAACTGTCTCCATTTTTAACAGAAAAATTATGTTTTCTTGG
>WMED01017204.1:0-13080 GCA_019650415.1 Pipa parva | reverse complement strand
GACATCAGCGAGCGCTGTAAAGGGATTCCAGTCTCGGCGAGACCAAAAGAGTTGCCTCGCAGAGATTGGAATCCCTTTAAAGCGTTCGCTGATGTCCACGTGCAGGACATCAGCGAGCACATAACAGTCTGTGCAAAATGAGCCAAAGTGAGCTCAATGGTGAATTCCCCGCTTACATTACCCTTGGGTTGTGGTATAGAACACCTGATTGACAGTGGAACGGACTCTTTGCTCTAAATTGAAATGTATTATTTTTAAACTGATGCAGTAAGATTTAATAAAACTACTAAACATATGTAAAAATGGGAATATCTTTACAGTAGTAACATTAAAGGGTAAATATCATGTATGTATATTGTATCTATGCACAATTTTTTACCTAAAAAATTATTTGGGTCTTTGGCCATTCTTCCCATTTTACTTTCTTTTAAGCTAAAAATGTCTATTAAGCTATAAAATCTAGTGGTGTAAAATGTAAAGGCAACACATAGGCTAAAATACCAGGCTCTTGCTCTGATCAGCAGCTGTCTAGTACATATATTGTGTCGCACCCATTGTCAGACTCTCCTTTCTGATTGGAACACAAAGGCTTAGTTTAAGGAAAGATAAAATTGGCAAATTGATCCACAGGTAGAGGAGTGGAAAAAGCAACAAAGAATTAATAATATCTTATGCTAAAAAAATGGAAGTAATTGTCCATGAGCAATAAGAATTACTGCCAAAAGAGAGAATACCTCTTGGTTGTTCCCTATTAAGTTAAATAATACATTTTGTTATTTAATAAGCTTGAATTTTAAATTTTACATAGTATTTTCTTTTTTTAAATTAAATACATGTTTAATAAATAACTTTTAAATAATGTTATTTACCGCTAAAATACTTATTTGATTATTTCTTAGGTTCTTTCGAAAGCCTTCTACAAGACACTGGATCCCATCTTCAATTACATTCTCCATGAAGCTATGTAATAAGATCTTCTATTTATAGTTGTACATTTCCGCTATAAGATTTTTTCAGTAGCAGAGCGTGGCATCACATTCGCCATTGGTGCAAACAAAAACAAGTAAAATAGATGTAATGGCTTTTAGTGGTTAACTGATTAGATTGAAATTGCAGGCATTTGAGACTTTTTGAGGGTCTTTCTTTCCAGGTTAAAGAGAGAAAATACACCTTTAAGTAATTATTTCCTGCATGACATATAACCTCTTGTCCATCCCCCATAAAAAATAAAAATACTGTCAGGCAATCATGAACATGGAAAAATATACAGGTATGTTACCTTAGACTTTAGAGGATTGTAAATGGCATAAAAATTCAATGTAATATTTCTTTTAAGTTGCCATCATATTGAATTTTGTTAATGTAAGTTAAGGAGATTTTTTGTAAAAAGTCCAAATGAAGAGTCACCATCTTAAAATAAAAAAAGGTAAATATTGGTACATTTATTCAATGAATGTTGGTAAGTATTGCACATTTAATAAAAAATGACATCAATTGAATTAGTGACTGTAATAATCAGTTAGCCAATGAAGGGTGTCAATTCTATTCTGCTTGGTTTCACTATAACATTAATAACCACATTGCGTCAACCAAACATTACAGTACTTTGGTTTATAGCAATGTTTATGGGTTTGTAATCAACTTTTTTAGAACTGAATGGCATAAGGCAGCTGTTCACTTAAAATCTATCAAAAATGTAGCGATCAAATGGCAACATAAACTAGGAATTGTATAACATTGGGATGTGAAAATCACTTGTAATGTAGGTGACTATAATATAGAGACAAAATGTGACAAACCAATGACATTGTCCTTTATTATGCTTATTTATAGTATGTAGTTACTAACATACGAAAATGACTGTTATATATTAGTTTAAATGTGCCTCACTAAGCATCGAACAGAATTTGCAACTGTTTGCTTCATTGCCAAGGGAATGCGTAGTTTAGTGAATATACAGAAGTGAATTTGCTTTAGTAGGACTGTACTGGAGTGAAGCAAATTCACTTTGTGAAATTCACTCTTTGATGAATCAGGTGATACAGTAAGTCTGACCACCCGTAACTTGGTGGTTAGCGTTGACTGTATCGATTTACATACGATAACTTTGGAATAAAACTATTTTCATCCAGTCATTTTCTTTTTAAGGACAGTCATTCCAGTCACTGAGGTTGGTCTGTTCAGCACTTGTACAAAGCTTCTTGCAGTAATGCTAAATGACAAGGCGCAAAGTATAGGAGGACAGCTACACATTGAGAGGCTTTTCATCTTCTGCCTTATCTGGTCAG
Source organism: Pipa parva (assembly GCA_019650415.1). Lineage (NCBI taxonomy): Eukaryota > Metazoa > Chordata > Amphibia > Anura > Pipidae > Pipa > Pipa parva. Next base: position 10,792 of record WMED01017204.1, on the reverse strand, counting down.
TGGGAACCCTTATTGACAGTGCGGACAGAAAGAAATTCAGTCATCTGCTCAAGGTTTACTCTTCAGTGTAAGTTGCATATCTTAAAAACAATCAATTGTATCATTGAAGACAAGCTCATTGAGAAGGGCATTCTATATCTTTATAACTTATACAGCACCACAAAACCCCCTCTTTTTTTTTTACTGTGATGGAGGTCCATGAGGCTTAAGGAATGATTTCATACTGGGTAGACCCCTAGAAAAAAAACAAAGTGTCTCTTTTAAATACTGTATATAAAGTGGCCATTATCATATATATTACATACAGTATAAAATATTACATTAAATTACACAATATGTCAGGTTGGATATTATTTACTCTACTCTAAACAGTTTAATAAGTACATTTAAATAAAAGCTCCTCCTTATACACAATTTCCATGAACTATACACAGATTTCTTTCATGTTGATTTTAAGATTTTACTTTTGTTTGAAGGTACATGATTGGCACATACTGCTTATTAGCTAGAGTATAGGAAACATCCAGATCCAATGTATTCTGTGTAAAGGGTCAGTTATGGGTATCTTCACACCCCTCCGGTTGGACATCCATCATTACTGATTTATGGTTTATAGCAGAATGTTTCAGTAGAAAAAATTGTTGTAATGCTTGGGTGTACATACCATATGATCAGGAGAGCAAGCTACTACCAGGACTACAGGATGAAGAACCCAGAGCTGCCCCTATGACTCATGGGAACTAGAATTTACATTAGTGGCAGAAAATAGTGCAGATTTTGCACTAGTCCAAGGACACCACTATTGTAACGTATGCATTAATTTATTATGAAGGAAACTATTTGATGTGCTTTAATAGGCAAACTGTTCTGCTGCTGAAGCCCTAGAATTGATCCTGTTATTAGTGGCCAATATGATGCAGTTTCTTTACAGTTTACACTTTGTCCCTTGAAAACGTAAAATCATTGAGTTTGCAGTCCTCGTTTCTCATAGAGGGGGTTTATAAATGTCTGGGTCTTTTTAACTTTATGTTGACTTCAGACATTTTTCTTTTTTTTTCTTCTAAATTCTACAAAATAGGGGAAAAATGCAAAATACATTTGGTGAAAACGGAAAAGCAGCCTAGATAACGCAAACTATTCATAATGTTGTTACTAACTGATAAATGATTTGTACAGCAGAAACATCATCACCAGTATTTTGTGGACGAAATTAACGTAGTAATTTCTTTTTTTGTGCATCCTGTATTTGCAGATCATCATAATATGACTGTCTTTTTTCAACATATCTCTTTCTTTAAATCCAGTTTGCCTGATGATGACCATGAAATTTCTGTTTTTGACTATTACCTTGATGAGTCTGGAGAGTGGGACATGTGGCAGTCACGTCAGCCAGAGATGACTTACATTGGTAGCACAGACATTATGGGTGATGTGTTTGTGGAGACACAAGACACGGTTAGTTTGATCTTTTGTATATATTCATTTTTTATTTCTTAAAACTGTTGTTAAATAAATAACCAAATTATGCAATAGTGAAAAAAAAAGGGCTGCCATTTTTTGAATAACGTTTTGCAAGAATATCACAGGCTTTTTCATTTCATTGGGTTCTAAGACTTTTGTAAAAATGTTGTAATCAGCACTTACAAACATTCTCCTCTGGGGGGTGCTATAAGCTGCCTTTTTCTACATTTACTAACTGCACTCTCTTGGTTGGGCTGTTTGTTAATGTCCGTAGTAGGCAGCACTATTTTGTCTCCTGTTTACGTATTCACTTTCCTTTTTGGTTAACTTTACTGCTGTGTTTTCCATCACTGAAATAGTGGTAATTGCTCGGGATCTTCATTTCATGTACATTCTCTTGGTTTGCAAGGTTTTTTTTAGTTTGGTTTAGTAAATTATTAGTTGTAATTTAACATGAAAAACGAGAAGAAATTAGAAAAATGCAACCAAATGTATGAATACATACACATACTGTTCTTCCTATTTGAAATATTGTTTTTTTTTATTATACTACGGTCATAAATACCTCCAAGAATATCAGCCACAACTTTAAGGCTAGGTTCATTTGAACGTACGATGCTCAGTGCATAATACGCTAGTGTGAGAAAAAAAAATATGCCAAGTGTAATTTTCATTGGAACTTACCAGCGACTGTGTGAACACTCCCTTGGCGTTCATATCACTTCCTGTGTGGTCGCATTTTGAGCACAGTGTATAATACGCCAGCCAAAATATGACACACAGCGTTCCGGAACCAACGTATGCGCATCATATGCTAGTATGTCCAGAAATAGGTAAGTACCATCAGCTTGCATTGAGCCTTATTTTTTATTCACACTAGCGTATTACGCGCTGAGCATAATATGCTCGTGTCAACCTAGCCTAAAGCACAAGCATGGTAATTTATCAGCAGCTGTTTAGGAATCCATAGTAACCAATCACAGGTTAGCTATTATAATGCTAGCTCCCTTGTAGTACCATTGTCTTTCAGTGTTTTTTTTTTTTTTTAAAGAATTGTCTTTCAATGTACTTTTATTTATTTCCATGTAATATAGTAAACAGTAGTTGCTATAATGTGTGTTGCTGACAAAATGGCTATTATGTTGGACGTTGCCACCCCCACACAGTTTCCCCCTTCCGCTTTGCTACATGACACACACAGGATGGCATTCCCATCCACCATTTTACATTTATTCAGGTGTCTCCATACCTTTGGACCACCCTATATTGCATATATTATACTGTACTGTAAATATATTATTCCAGATAGTACTGTACATTTTATAGTGACTGGGCCAAATCCTTCTTGGGGCAACATTCATCTTCTTCTATTATATCAGCCACATTGCCAGTTTCAGGGCGAAATTTAATAAAGTCGTAAATTTTCGATGGATTGAATTTTGAAATTTTTTGAAATTTCAAATTTTTCGAAATTTGTAATGTTGAAATGCCAATCGATTTTACAAATTTTGAAATTTCGATCGAAAATTCAAAATTCGCCTTTAATAAATTTCGCCCTCAGAAAGATATTTTCCAGATTGACAACATGGCTGTAGTCTCATCAGGATGCTTATTGTATCTACTCCAGATGATCGTTCGCACTTTTCTGGAATATGGCAGAATGGGATCCCTGCATATTCTGTTAACTGGATGTCCAGGGTCTGGAAAAACAGCTTTAATGACTGACTTCATGTCAACGCAAGGTAGATCAGTACTCTTCTGTAAAGCTTATCATGTTAAATTAATATATGCTTGTCAGTAACAAAGGTTAATGTCATTGGTTTCAGACAGAGGACATACTTTATTGAAAAGAATGGTGTTCTCAGCCTCTCTGAAAGCCAAACAACTTCAAGAACTCATGGAACAAAATATTGTTCATAGGCAAGGTAGTAATTTTCCGCTATTAATAAAACCATTGTAAAAACAACAATCCGTTACAATGTATACTGGACTGAATATTGAAACAGTTGCTTAAGGAACAAATAACAAAAACAACAACAATTATATTCCCATTAGGATTGGCATGGCAGTTATTCAAATACAGCACTAGTGAAAATGTTTGAATCTTTGAAGCTAAATGAATGAATTCTATTGCTTTCTGGCTGTTTTTAATCTTTACTGATTGTAGCCATTTTATTAAACAGACCTCACACAGTCCCATTGTTTTCTATAGTGCTTTGCTTAAAGCATATGCATGAAGTGTACCCTAAAACCTGAATGATTTTTAATGCTAAATAACTATATATCTTCCTTTCCATGCACAATGTATCATTTTTGGAGGCATAGATTTGAATATATAGTAATAAATACATTGAGGCATTTTCATATTTTGATGTTGTGTTCTTTAAATTGAACCACACCTTTGGTTTGCAAGGTGCTGCCTGGTGCCCCGTATGCCTCTTCTACATTGTGTATGCTAAAATAAATTAATTGTATAAGAGCAGCTTGTTATGACAGTCCTTTAAATGGAGCCAAAGAGAAATCTCTTGAGGTGACACTGATGTAATATATCTATAAACCATCCATTTTTACAGGCTTTGTGTATGGAGCAAAGGATGGAAAGTCCCTGAAACTCTTTATTGATGATATCAGTCTTCCTACACCGGATGAGAATGGGGTGCAGAGCTGTAATGAGGTACAGTTTAAGATCTGTGTAGCCTTGATCTTTGTAAAGGTTTGCTAATTTTGTAACCCGCTATATATATATATATATATACATATACAGTATATATATACATACACATACTGTATATAGATTCAATCTGTCAATCAGTCAATACTGGAAGATACCCAGATGATCCAAAAGTAAAACTCCATTCTATGTTACATTTTGTAAAATTGCTTCCTTTGGATTAGCAGCAGTTAGTTAATTAGTCGCTCCCATTTATGCTTGTTGAGTCACTAAAAACCTATTTCTACTTGCTAGGCTTCTAAACTGTTGTTGATTTGTTCTGGTTCAACGAATCCCAAGTAGAAAATTAATGAGGACGTTATCAGAAAACTGATGGTTTTGCACTAATGTTAAAGGCAGGATCACCATTAATAATTACAAGAAATGCACATATGCCCTATGTATTTGTCATTTACCTGTTTGTCCTTGGTTGTGTAATGCTGTTTTGTTGACCCAGCTGAAAATCATACCTGAAGGTACCCTATGATTTAAACATTTTAAAGCTGGTCCATTTTAGCAAGGAGTGTTTAACAATAAGAAATTAATGCTATGAAGAGACAGTTAAAACTCCTCTTGTAATGTCCTGTTGTCACAGTAGGGGTTTTGGGAGGTACAAATTAGGGCTCGGTGCTAAAACCTGTATAATTTTACATCTTCTTTATTGTTTCACAGTTTTATAGACATTGCATCTGGTGAACTGCTGTATGTAATGTATAGGAAAAGGCACCTAAGAGTATTTTCCCGGTGCCACAACCATAATGACCAATGGACTGCAATGGCCCTGTGCTTGCTATAAATATATGATCCCTTGTGGTCAGTAGTAAATGCAGGGAAAACTGGCCAGTGCTCAGATATTAAAATTATACATGTGTATTTTCCCTGTTATCCTAGAGCTATAGGTGGAAGCTGTGTAGCTCATTGTAACTTATTATTAATTAAACTCCCAGACCTCCAAGGTTACACCTGCCAACAGTTGGCATCCAAAGAAATAAGTTTACTTTGACTATCTTGGAGATTTTTTGAAACCATGTGACCTACTTTAGCCTCAGACTTTCTAGAATCCAATATTTTTATGCTCTATCCTAGTTGCTACGAGTGCTGCTGGATGACAACACCCTTGTGAGGCTGGATAAGCCTTTCGAATGGCAGTCCCTGGAAGGCATTACAGTGAAAGCAACAATGCGCTTACCACAGTATGCCAACAGCGCACAAAGAATGTTCTCCCAAAGACTTCTGGTAAATTTGACTAATTTACTAATTACTGTATACAGCCTTTCATTATAGGATTTAAAACTGTAATTATTAATATGATAAAATAAAAAGTATTAGTAATTGTGTTTTGTTATTATGAAAGCTGTCGTGTAAAAATAAATAAATATTCCACAAATACTATCATGGGACCCATTTATCAACACACTCAAATATGGCTGCCATTTAAATTCACAGTCTCCCGAAAACTCTAACATAATTAGGAGTGTGGTTTTTAGTTTCATGGGCAGGATTCTTCATGGAACTGTCTGGTCTGTCCCCTCTGGTTTGCTCAGGTAACTGGGTCCCCTAAATAAGTGCCACCTGTACCCTCCTTGCCACCTGCTTCACACACCACTGATGCCACTCTGATCATCTTTTACCTGTCCAGCTACACTTTTTCTACCCCCCCCTTTTTTATTACTGATGTTTTCACAAAGTTGTGATACTTAAGATTATTGGAATTTCAATTTACTGAATATATAAGCATAGAGCAGATGGCAGATACTTTTACAACCAGGTGTGTAGATTTACTCTATATTTTTACATTGGAATTCCCCCATGATTATGTGCAAGGATGACCTGCTGCTGTATACTTTACAGTACTGTAGCACGGCTGTGTGCAGGATTAGCATTAACCATTCTAGTACTGTATTAAGCAGAATCATTACTGACAGCTAATTTAATCAATCTTATGATATGAATACTGATTAATATTATGCATGCTATTAATTAGGGCAAATCATCCCAAATCCCTGAAAAGTATGTTATTGTATAATCAGCACAAAATTTAAGGGGTATTATAATGTAGTAATTTCCTTTCAGCGTCACTTTGCCATATTTCATCTACCGCATCCAGAGGGACCTCAGCTCCAACAAGTCATTTTCTCAATACTGGAAGTAAGTGGCCAGTTAAAGATGTTTTCAAAATATATGTGATTTTCTTTTTTCTTAAGCAGGCCTTCCGATTTAGGGCGAGATTTACAAAAGTCAAAAACGTTTCTTTTTTTTTTTAACTTTTTCACTGCAAAAACAGGTGAAGTGGTCAAAATTATGTTTTCAATCTTTTCAGCTGATTTTCAAAAACAGACGAAAAAGTAGAAAAAAATCATTTTCAACTTTAGTAAATTTCTTTTAATGTAGAAGTTAATCTAAGGTTTAGGATAATAATTTTAAAACCGCATTGACCACCTCTGCAGCTTAACCTTGCTATTAGAAATGTAAGATGGAAGGATTAGGGAGATAAGGCAGGTGGGATGCAGATGGAGAGAAGGCAGGAGGGATACAGACGGAAAGAAGGCAGGTGGGATGCAGATGGAGAGAAGGCAGGAGGGATACAGACGGAAAGAAGGCAGGTGGGATGTAGATGGAGAGAAGGCAGGTGGGATGCAGATGGAGAGAAGGCAGGAGGGATGCAGATGGAGAGAAGGCAGGAGGGATACAGAGGGAAAGAAGGCGGGTGGGATGCAGACGGAGAGAAGGCGGGTGGGATGCAGACGGAGAGAAGGCGGGTGGGATGCAGACGGAGAGAAGGCGGGTGGGATGCAGACGGAGAGATCTAAACCTTATTAATTTTCGTCCATAACCAATGAAGTCCCACACTTTGAATTTGCTTAAGCTTTGTATTATTTTCTTTGGTAAACAATATAATCTTATTTTGTCTAATTAACTGTTGCTGGCATGCTTAAGTTTTAAACTTATATGTTCTTCACTTTTTGCTTTATACTGCAAGCTTGCAATTTTAGATTACAATGTAGATGTTAGTTACATGCAAGTGGTTAAGGGAAAAAATCTCAGTACTTAACTACCTTATCAGCCAGCCTTGAAAGCTTCCTTCCCTTTGATGCATAACTCTTGCATCCTCTACACTAGGGGCGGACAATTTCTTTTGCCATTGGGCCGCATGAATGGTCCGGATGGCTTCAGAGGGCCGGGGTGTCTAACGTGCTGACGCCTACGGTGGTTGGACATGCTCCCCGTTTTTACATCTTGTTGCGAGCCGGTCTTAGGAGTCTGCAGGGCTGGATGTGGCCCGTGAGCCATAGTTTGCCCAGGTCTGCTCTACACACATATAGGGCGAAATTTACTAAGGGCAATTCCGATTGTGTGATCACAAATCGATTGCAAATCCGATCGTGCGATCGCAAATCGATCAGAATTCCGATCGTGCGATCGCAAATCGATCAGAATTCCGCACGTGCGGTAAAAATTGCGATCTGGTGGAAAAAATTCGCCCTTAATAAATTTCGCCCATAGAGTACAGTAGATCATACCGTAGCAGCCAGTAGTGTAATAACATTGTCAATGTTCCATCCCCTGACCCCCTGCCAAATGGTATCCAATGCTCCATTCAATTTGCATACTAATGTGCATGTGCTAAACCACTCTTTAGCCAATGTGCAAATAGGATTAAATTCATTTGTAGCTAAGCACTGACACTTATGATTACTATATATTTTTTTGGCTGTCAAAAATAAGCATGCTACTATAGCTACCAAATGAAACATTTATATTAGGAGAATATATTGATTAATGCTAGCCAATCTCTACATACAATTGAATAGCTTAACCTGCTGCTGGAGGTGGGAATGCAATTCATGGACATTTCCTGAAATATTTTGTCTCACTGGGGACTTCACTAGACAAAGTTTCCTTCAGGGACAAGTTCCCCCAAGTAAGAACTATCCGAAGCATGGTAAATGTAACCAGACTTAAATTGAGATGGGCAGTGTTAAATAGAGTTAAATGGGACAGGCATTCATTTTTTTTTCTACACTTGTAGAACCGATGTAATTGATATGAAATTCTAGTAATCCTTAACAAGCAGTCAGCAGTCAGCAATCTGTCATCTAGTGGAACTACAACAAGGAAATAGTTTGGTTAGGCAACATGTACACCTAATGATACAATGCCCCTATGTGCTTTTTATTTTAATTTTCAGTTGTCATTTGCAGGCAAACATGGGTGACAAAGAAGGGCTTCCTTTACAAGAGGAGTTACATTTATGTCTTGCGAGAGCTTCAAGCTATCTTTTAGACTCTATAAAGAAAGTATTGGTTCCATCTCCTACTTCAGGAAGACAACACTATCTGTTTTCACTAAGAGACATTAGCAAGATTTTTCAGGTATTTGTTTGTGCGCAGAAGTGTACATTGCCTTATCTATGAAGAATGAGACAAGAGAAAAATCATAGTAACTGCCAATTTTTTTTTTTAAGTCTCTACAGAGGCTGTCCAATGAAGATCGAGAGGACCGCAGTACTGTTGTTGCCTATTGGCAATATGAAATGGGCCGTGTTGTCGAGGACAGAATTTGTCGCCATACTGACCTTAATTGGTTCAGAAATGAATTAAGCAATACCATTACAGAGGTGTGTTTGTTATATATTGGTCACAAATGATTATATCTGATAACCTTCTAAATGCTTTTGAGAAGTAGATTATAATGATGTTAAAAAATAAGCTAGTTAACCAAGGCCTCAAAATATTCAAGCTTTTTTGCCAATTTTTAAGAGATCAAAGTGATTTTCTACATGGCGGAAACAGCATTTTCAAATAGGTAATTCCAGAATAATAAAATAATCACTGTTTCTCTAGCATTAGGCTGTCTAAAAACCTTTTACACTTTGATCAGTTTCCCTTCAATTGTGTAATATTGAAATAAAACTGATTTTGAAACTTCTGTTTCCAAAAATAATTTTTCCTCTGCATGTGTTGGGGACTGTTTTCACTGGTGCACACAAGACTGCCATTATTTACCCCCAGACAGAAACACAACTCCCTTTAAAAACATATGAGCAAAATTTATTAAAGTCAGAAAGACCGCTCTGGGTCTTTACATTTTACAGAGAGAAATCTCTGATTGATCTCACGAGATTTCTTTTGAGATCTCAAGATTGAGTTTCTCAATCCAGAGTTTTCAAACTTTCGGGTGGAAAGGTAGCCTTGTTGCTAATATTAAGTATGGCTACCTTTTCATTCCATGGAAAAAAATTAAAAAACTCGAGATCGAAAAACTCAATCTCAAAAGAAATCTAACAAGATCAATCATAGATATCTCTTGGTAAAGTCGGAAAGACCGTTGGTCTTTCCGACTTTAATAAGTTTCACCCAAGATGTGTTATTTGACAGAAAAATAACATAACAGAATTTGAGCCTATGCAATCCATTAAATGGGATTAGAGAATTGCAGGGTAATTATACATTGTATATACTCGTGTATAAGTCGATCTGGTGTATAAGTCGAGGTCAGTTTTTGGGCCAACAATTATGAAATTTACTATGACCCTTGGATAAGTCGAGAGTAAAACTTGGGGTTTGATTTTATTTATGAATATACAGATTCCCAGTGTAAAATAAGATGAAGCTTACCAGGTTTAATTAATGATTCATTGTATTATAAGAGCTGCAAATGCGCTCTGTTGTAATAGATCAGGTTTGCCGTTCTAGGAAGGAGTCCTGTCATAACTCCTTCAGCATCCATTTCACTGTCTTCCATACCAGCGTTAGCCAACAGTGTATAAGTGCAAAGTTTAAAAACATGATAACAATATCTATTCATCAAAAACACACAACTTAGGAGGCGCTATGTATGGTGAATAACAAAAAATAGTCCAAAATAAAGTCCAAGTAAGATTCCAAAATTGTTTGATTGCAGCTTTTTCAAATTCTTAGTGTGCTTCAACACTTCTTGAACAGTGATTAATAGGAAAAGACTGCGAAAAAGCGCAAAAGAAAAACACGGCACTAAGTGCCTTATCATAAATATATAAATGATTGATACACAAACCCAAACGTAACAATGAGAAGTGAAATGAAATAAAAATAGCACCCTGAGGTGAGATTCAATATAGGTGCTCACCAGAAATGATGAAGATTTGAGCCTTTAAATGATTGATACAATGAAGAGCCTTTAAAACGGTCGATGACATGAAACAGACAGTTTTCACTCAAATATCCCAGTCTGGGCCAAAAAGCTCTCTAGGCCTTTCGCATGTAATGCTTCATCATGAGAGTCTTTTCCTAATATCTATTCATCATTAATTTATATAAAATAATGGCTGCACATACGTTCCATTGGTAGTCTGCCTTTCATGCCGTATCTAGCAGGAGTCCCGATGTAGCTCCTCCCTCATCCAAGTCATTCCCCATTACCAAGCGCATGCCATACAGTAAAGAGTATAAAGCAATAAATACAAGATTGCACAACCAAGCTCACTTACAAAGTGCCTGTACTGCTCCGGGAGTAGTAGGTCGGCAGTCCCAGTCGCATCTGGCCACCGAGAGCGTTCTGGGAGGCAGCTGCATGCTGCTGATGGATCCCGGGGAACAGCAGGTGGCTCTGGGGGTGTTCTCCGTGGGAAGCTGGTGATGG
>WMED01017202.1:2778-13081 GCA_019650415.1 Pipa parva | reverse complement strand
TTTATCCCAGGAAAACACATTGTACATTTCTCCCCTCTATACCCTAGCAACTCCTTTGAATCACTTCAAGTACCTTACACTGAGTAATAGTCACTCACCAGGTTATGTCAGGAAGTGGAAACGCATCCACCACTGGTGAGAGCTTCAGTTCTTTGACACCTTCACAGACTTCATGAACGTGATTCTCTGGCGTAATTATATTTATGTACCCCTTCTCTATTGAGTAAACAAAATAAACAAATTATATTATGTGACAATTGCATACATTATACCTCCTGATATTAAAGATTATGGGAGTTATTCACTAAGGTGCAAATTTGACTGTCAAATTCTCAAACAGTGGATTCCCGTAGCAAATCCGCAACAATTTCCCAATTTTTAAAGTCACATCAATTTTTAAAGTTAAGATTGCGACGATTTTCCCATAATAAAGTCTCGACTGTGACAGTATTCTCATTATAAAGATGCGACTGCAACAGTAGCAGCCTATTGCGACTGTCTTTATCTGGCGAATTTGCACCTATATGTAACAATTCGGACTTTAGTGAATAACTCCCAATATACCTTTTATGAAAGACCTATACCAGAACAAACGATTGTCATTTCTAACAATCTTTTAAACAAAATAGCTACTGTCAAAAACTTGATGTTGTCAGATCATTGTCCTATTAAATCATCCATTTTATTTCCCTATACTATTTATAAGGTTGGTTCCCTAAGGGTAAATAAACAGTTATTTGGACAGTTATTTGTTCATCTAATTCAGCGGTTCTCAACCTTGTTGAGATCGCGACCCCTCTCTGACGTCACCGCTCCGCGCAGCGTGATGACGTTTCGGCCGAACGTCATCACATACGCGTGTCACATGATGACGTTTACTGCCGACATCACCCGCAGGAACCCTTATAAGAAAGGTTCCTGCGGGTGCTTCCGGGTGTCGGCGCGGTTCTCGACCCCAGTGGGACGGCCTCGCGACCCACAGGTTGAGAACTGCTGATCTAATTGCACCTGTTATATGCTTTATTCTTGCAATTTAAATCATTTACTCATTTTAGAGGGTTTTCATTTACAGCTACTTTATTACAGAAGCCCCTTCCTCTTTCCAATACTTCCTCTTCATCTAATCAGTTTGGAATATCATACCACTGACTTGGGGGCTTATTCACTAAAGTCTGAATTGTTGCGTATAGGTGCAAATTCGCCAGCTAAAGACAGCTGCAATAGGCTGCTACTGTCGCAGTTGCGTCTTTATAATGAAAATATTGTCTTAGTCGCGACTTTATTATGGGAAAATTATCACGACTTTACAATGGGAAAATTGTAGCAGATTTGCTTTGGGAATCCGCTGTTTGTGAATTCGACGGTTGAATTCGCACCTTAGTGAATAACCCCCTTGATCTATGAGCTTGTGAATTCTGAAAAAAATCATCAGAAAGAAGCAGATGGGCAGCGGCGCTGTGAGGTTGCACACGCCGGCAGGATTCTGAAGTCTTTCAGTGAAATAACTGGTTTAAGATTCCAAGCTGAACTGCTGAAATAAGTAGATGGGAGAGAAAGAGACTGGGAATTCACCATAGTGCAAAGTCAGGTCCGGATCCTTCGCCTCACAGCGCACATGCGGTTATGCATTATACAATATTGTCTTATGTGGCAGTCAGTTATGGTGAAATAGTGCATACTGATACAACAAATCACATAAAATTGCAGTTATACTTGGCATTATAACATAACCTTAAATAGTGTGGACTTGACTCCGCCTATTTCTGTATTTTTTAGTCAAAATGTACAATTTACTGTTTCCCTACTTTTAGGACAAAATTTCAAAGGAAAGGTGTCAGGATAACTTGGGGTTTGCAGGGCACCACAGCAGATTTAGCGCTGGCCCCACCCAAGGTGCGGAGTCAAAAAATCCCCAGTCTTCACCCTTAACATCCACAAGGATGTCTGCCATTTGCTGAAATTCCAAGCATGGAGGTGGAAACATTATGTTTTTGGGGTGTTTCTCTGCTAAGGGCACAGGACTACTTCACCGAATCAATGGGGAAATGGATGGAGCCATGAACCATAAAATCCTGAGTGACAGCCTCCTTCCCTCCACCAGGACATTAAAAATGGGTCGTGGCCGGATATTCCAGCAAGACAATGACCAAAACTCTAAGCAACAAAGGCTCAAAAAGAAACACATTAAGGTCATGGAGTGGCCCAGCCAGTGAAGGGATGAAGTGAAAAGTTACCAAGCGACAGCCTCAAAATCTGAATGATTTACATCTGATCTGCAAAGAGGAGTGGACCAGAATTCCTCCTGGCGCAAACCTCATCATCAACTGCAAAAAAAAGTCTGACTGATTTTCTTGCCACCACGGGCCTAATTCACCAAGCTCCGAAGTGAGGATTCGGAGCTCACTTTGCACGATTGTGAATTACCCCCTTAGTATATAGACATATTTATTACAATAGGGGAAATATCAGGCTTTGTCTGTCTGTAGATGGCTGAGGTTAATAAGGTTAATTTCTGAATTCTTGGGGAAATTGTTCTGAAAAAGATGATATTTTCTATGTAGAAACTGCTACACAATATGCAAGCGCAATCTAAATAAAAATCAATAATAATAAGAATTTAGAATGTTACACACCATAGACACTAATAGTAATCTTTTTTGCATTGTGGTGATGCAGTTTATCTCTGCAGGTATAAATTCCCCTCTCCTGCATAGATATATGACGAATCTTCACTGTTCTTGTTCCAATGTAAGGTGATGTTGTCATATCCAAAGTCTTAACAGAGTTTAAAACCTGAAAGATAACATTTAAAAAGAGATAAAGCGCTGTAATTAATAGCAAACATAAAATCAATTTGCATTAGCAGCATTTATTTGCACAATGAGCAGAGAACTAAGGCCTGGTTCAGACTAGTGTATTTATGTGCTGTGCTGCGCTTTTAGAAAAGAGCGTCCCAAAAAATACACCAGAAAATTCAGGTTGGCGTATCTTTGGCATGTGCTTTTCTATTGTACTTATCCGATGCTCATTCAGCATTCACGGCTCTTGCTATCTGGCCGCAATCTTTGCGTTGCGTGCATACGCTAAAGAAATACGTGATGCAATGCGTTCCAGCATATGCTAGTGTGGCCGAAGCAGGGTAAGTACCATAGGGATTCGCGCTTTTTTTTAAGCATATTGTATATGCACAGTGTGTAAAATGCTAGTCTGAACCAGGCCTAAATACCTACAGTATATTCCAGCACAATAGTATGAGATTACAGACACAGTCAATTTATCTGGCTAATCAGACATGTGTAGCAGGCATTGCACCTAGTGAAAAGCAAGGCTGAATTATACATTTGAAAGGTACCAGGTCAATAAACTTTATATTGCCAATCAAAAATGTATTAATGGTCTAATAAATAGTTTCAAGAAGAATCTGGATCAGCAACCATGTTTTATTTAAAAAGCATTGGAGTGCATTAAAGTGCATTGAAGTGGCAAATTTGCCAAAGCGTGCTGCTCCAGATGTGCCTGTTTGCCTTTATCAGTTTAAGGTGGCAAAGTAGGGGGCTAATAGCCGGGCTTTTGTTTGCCGTAAGGCCAGTTCATCAGGAGGTTTCTATCTCCTGATGAAGTTGCGACATGAGCTAAAGGCAAAAAAATCAGCTCAGTCCTTGGTGCTGTATGATGTAGTGTGTTGTAGTTCAGCTCAATCCTTGGTGCTGTATGGTGTAGTGTGCTGTAGTTCAGCTCAATACTTGGTGCTGTATGGTGTAGTGTGTTGTAGTTCAGCTCAGTCCTTGGTGCTGTATGATGTAGTGTGTTGTAGTTCAGCTCAGTCCTTGGTGCTGTATGGTGTAGTGTGTTGTAGTTCAGCTCAGTCCTTGGTGCTGTATGATGTAGTGTGTTGTAGTCCAGCTCAGTCCTTGGTGCTGTATGATGTAGTGTGTTGTAGTTCAGCTCAGTCCTTGGTGCTGTATGATGTAGTGTGTTGTAGTTCAGATCACCATTCTAGAAAAAAGCACGGGTTCCCAGGAGTATGGGTGTTTCCAAGACCCAGTGGTACAACGTATAGTCACAGATGTCTCCGGCACTCTGTCAGTAAAAGCAACTTCTTTATTTAATAATCATTAAAAGTAGGTCAATGTACAGACATTTAAAAGCGTGTGGATCAGCCACTTACGCGTTTCGTGCGTCAGCACTTAATCATAGTGTGAAGTTGTGACATGAGGCAACGAAACTCGTAGGGATTCAAAGACTGGACGATTTTCATTATACGCTGTTTACTTAACGCTGTTTACTTAATGCTGTTTGTGAGTATATTATATACTTTCTTTTTTGTGTAAATAAATACAATTTGATGCTATGAAGCTCCTTTTTATTTGAATTGGGCTTTGATCGTGTGTGCCTGAGTTCCTGGTTGGATTCACCTGCATATTGATTTGTACCACAGTGGATTTCTAAGCTGCAAAAATCATATATCGCTGCTGCATTGACATCTGGTGAGCCTCTCCATTAGTATCACCTCATTGCTGTTTGACACAGACACACACAAGAGGGTGATTTTTATTCCACTCATCACTTCTGTCATTGGATTTTGGAAGGCTTTCACTATCTTTTTATTGAGTTATTTATGATAAGACACTTAGGTGTCTTTTTGTTTTGTTGCGCTTTTTTCTGTTTCTAGATATTTCACGATTGATTTGCTGAGAAGTGGATACTCGGTTTTGAAGAAGCTGCACTTATTATTGGACTTTCATTAGTCATTTATTGGACTTTCACTACACTGACATATTGTTTAGCGCTACTATTTTTTAAGCGTTCAGTAATTATTCTGAAAAACTGCAAGGTGAGCACTTGGGTTGCAGCACTCAGATTTTCAGTTGAAACTCCCCTTCCACGCTTGCATCACTTTGGAGTGTTTGGCAAACGTAACTTTGTGCGCACTTACACATATTGGATATCGATGAGCAGGGGCAGTTCTGGCCCTATGGGCGCCATGACCGAACTGCCCCTCCCCCCCGGTGCACACCCCCCCTGGCACCCCCTGACACACACACTTCCCCAGGCGCACACCCGCCTGGCATCCCCCACTCACCTTCTCCAGCGTTCCAGCGACGCTCCTCCTCTGAGCGCCGCTCCACAATGGAGCGGCGCTCAGAGGAGGAGTGTCGCTGGAACACTGGAGGAGGTATGTTTGCAGTGGGTGATGTCGGCGACAGCGCCCCTCAAATAGATTGCACGCTGGGCAGTTGCCCACATCGCCCAGTGCTAGAACAGGCCCTGTCGATGTGCTCAGAAGAACTTGCTCCTTCAGATTTACCATGGTTTGTGGGGTTTTCTGCAGATGTTTAGTTCAGTGTTGAATGTGCATTTTTATAATTTTTTTTTAGGAAACTGAAATGATATCGTTGTAATCAGGAGGAATGGGGCTTTTAAAAACAGTATAGTTTTACCAAGAAAACATACTTTTTCTGTTAAAAATAGTGACTGTTTTAAGAGAAAATATTAATTTTTTAGTTTTTTTACATATTTCACCCAAAATAATAAGGAATCCAAAATAATAATGAGAAAAGAGACATTGCATGTTAAAGCCCAAAGTGTGCTGAAAAAAACAATATATAATTTTCCTGGAAATTACATTGCTTTCCCTGCAAAAACATCAGTAAAACACATACAGCACAAAATGCTTAAAAACAGCTTGGGAATAAGTGGTGAACGAAAAAAAAGAAATTGACTTGTAGTTAAAGAGTTAAACCATAAAAGTAGGTATTAGAAATATCAAATGTAACGTCAAAGTTCATGCATATATTTTAACCTTGATGATTATGAAGGGAAGGTGTAATGATCGGACCGGTGTCCAGGGAGGGGTGAAGGAGGCAGTATTAAGGGGGTAATTCAGCAAAGTTCGAAGTCACCTCGCGATTATTCAATTCACCTCGCCAAAATTGTTGCAAGCTCGCTTCTTTCCTACTGGCGGACATCAGCAAACACTTTAAAGCTACTGGAGTTGGATCCTTGAGATTCGCCTCACCTCGCGAACACTCGAGTCGCCTCACCGAGACTGGAATAGCTTTAAAGCGTTCGCTGATGTCCGCCTGTAGGACAGAAGCGATCTCCCAACAATTTTGGCGAGGTGAATCGAATGATCACGAGGTGACTTCAGACTTTGCTGAATTACCCCATAAATGTTACTACAGTAGACCTGGCACTGGCAACCCTAAGGCGCGGAGTCTAACACACCCAGTTTTCATCCTGTCCCTCTTTAAGGAGGTATGGACTTTGCAGTGGTGCTATGTCTAGGTCACAATCTTTGGGGTTTGTTGTCCACTGACGGAATAGGTAGCAACTTGAGACAAAGGGGGTTATTCACTAAAGTCTGAATTGTTGCATATAGGTACGAATTTGCCAGATCAAGACAGTCACAATAGGCTGCTACTGTCGCAGTCACATCTTTACAATGAGAATATTGTCACAGTCACAACTTTATTATGGGAAAATTGTCACAGATTTGCTATGGGAATCCACTGTTTGCGAATTCGACAGCCGAATTCACACCTTAGTGAATAACCCCCAAAGAGAGTAGTCAAATGAATAGAAATAGTCAGGGCTGGTGGGACAGATGCAGAGTCAGAAAACATGTCACAAGGTCGGGGCAGGTGGCAAATAGACAGAATTGGAAAACAGGCAATGGTCATACATGAGAAGTCAGACAGGAAATGTAACACACACAGGCACATCAGAAGAGTCTTAGAAATCAGTGCCAGACAAAGGCGTTTAGGTTTTCAACCATGAATATGTACGCGATGCAATCCCATGACTGCAACTGCGTCTGTTGCCAACACGAGACATCCGTGGGTATTTGCACACCAGAATAGCAGGCCAGTTTCCACACAATATGGCGAATGAAACACACGCCAATGCTGAACTGCAGAAGAGGTAAGTCTCAATCCTAACAGAAGGTGTCACGAACAGTGCTTGTAGGTGCTGCGCTGCTTGTGAACAGCCGGCTTCTGGATGCCGGCTAGCACTGGAAGTAGCGCTCTCTCTAGTGCTTCCAGGTTGTCATCCAATCCGGAGCCGCTGATGTCACGCCTGACGTTGGAATTTCTTTAAGTCCGCTTTTTACTGCCTTCCTGACAGCTTTAGTGTCTCAGATTGCTACTTTGCTCTTAAAGGTACAGCATGCTTTTCAAGATCCAGTGTGTTGTAGCTCAGCAGTTCTGGAGTTCTTCCAGTGTTTCAGCCAGCTGCCACCAGTGGGGGATTAACCAGAAGGCAGTGACCTGGGAGGTGCCCGCAGCAAAGCCCAGTACCTCCTTGCAGGGGTTAAAAGTGAAGAACTGACCCTCCTTACACTCCACATCTCGGAGTTATCCCGTGCCAACCCCACTGTGGTAATAGAATCCACTTCCTTCTGTTTTGCACTTTTACTGCACTTGCTCCTGTTGTTCCTGTTTCCAGTAGGCCTCAGTACCTCTAGAGGTGTAACGGTCACTGGGTGCTCCAGGTCCTCAAGTGGCATCCAGTCCCGTGGTTCCCCATGTGTTTCCCCTGCAATTCAAGTTATACTTTCTGTACTTCACTGTTTGTAATTTTGGAAGTCATGTTTCAAGCACCCTCGCACATGACAGAAGGTAACGAATTTCACATGATTCCAGTTGGCAGTACAGAGAAGCAAGAAACCTGAAACTAGGCAGTAAGTGAACTGAAGCCCTACACTGCCCTCTCTGTTCTGTGGGCAAGGTTGTGCTTTCCCAACTACCTCCTGATTTGCACCTAATGATATGTCGACAATTTTGGGGGTTATTCACGAAGGTGCGAATTTGATTGTCAAATTCTCAAACAGCGGATTCCCATAACAAATCCGTGACAATTTTCCCATAATAAAGACACGACTGTGACAGTAACAGCCTATTGCAACTGTCTTTATCTGGCAAATTCAAACCTATACGCAACAATTCGGACTTTAGTGAATAACCCACAATGGGGGTAATCGTGTGTTGACAAAACTAACACATGCAAAATATTGGTCTGGTCAAGTAACCCATAGCACCAAGTCTTGTGAATTTAGAAATGTACTCATACTTTAGTATAAGGGTACAAAATGACATCACTCAACATGCACCAGCGTGTTCTCACCTTTCCACGGTGCACCCAATCCATAGCAATTCTTGAATTGTAACCAGTTATTGCTTCACAGTAAAGAGTCAGTGGATCTCCCACCAGCAGCTTGACTGCACTTGCTGTAACTTTGGTAATAGTCATGTTAAAAACTGCTGTGGAAATAGAAAAAAGGTAGGTGAGATCTTTGTTGCAATATTCAAAAAGTAAACTGTCAACGTTCCAGGGACATTAACAGTTAAACTTCTATTCTTATGTTTAATTTATTCATCTTCCTCACTTGGACAGACAATTGTCTCTTCTAGTCACATGGAAATAATTAGTTTGTACTTAGGATGTTTTAATGTGATTTTATTAACTAAGTGACAAAGCTATAGGTTATTAAATTGTAAACAGGGGTGGCCATGTGTATAGTGCAGCCACCAAGGAAGGACTTTCATATAGGCACAGAAGGCAGCCCTAATCAGACGCATAGGCAGGGAGAATCAATTCCAATTTAGATGTATTTGTGATAGTAAAACTATAGATTCTCACATTCGTTATTTTACTTTGCATGCACATTCTGTGTAAGGAAGGTAAGGTAAGGAATCTGTGTGCAATGGCTGGTGTCGATGTACCCTGCACCTTGCAGCCATTATGGGTACTGCAGGGGTTCACCCTACCCCACTGTTACACAATGCATCACATATTTTCAATTCACAAATAAACAAAAATGTAATCATTGAAACTATAGCAATTTATCCCTCATGGGTTTTTTGCCTTCCTCTGGATCAACATTGCAGGAAAATAGGCTGAACTGGATGGACTTGTGTCTTTTTTCAGCCTTATAAACTATGTTACTATGTTACTATGTTACTATGTTATACTGTATAGTACACAATGGTATTAGCAAAAAAAGTGGTAGAGGACAAAGAATATGAAATAAGCCCTTTTCTATTAAAGAAGCTATTTGTTAAATTATATTATATCCTTTTTTAAAGTGTTCCTGTCAATTCAAAACACTAATACTAATTTAGGTTGTACTAATGAAATAAATGTTATGTAAATATAAATGTATTAATGAAAATGTAACTTTATACAGTGTTTCTCTCTATCATCTTCCCTGTCAGCCCGATTTTTCTTTCCTGAGTCGAGTTGGGTGGGGCTAAATGATGACTGACAGTATAGCTCCTCCAATCAGATCCCTGCATGATTTAAGGGATGTGATTGGAGGAGCAATAATGTCAATCATCATTAAGCCCCACTCAACCTGGGAAAGAAAAGTCGGGCTGACAGAGAAGATGACAGAGAAACACTGTATAAAGATACACTTAAAAAAACAAAATATATTTAGTTACAAAAACGTTTATTTCATTAGTACAACCTAAATTAGTATTAGTTTTGAGCTCACAAGCACACAAAGTTGTAGGATAGTGACCAATACAGAAAGAAAAATATACATAATTCAAGCGATAGCTATTTTTAGTTTCACAAAATATTAACTAAAATAATGACAATAAATAGAACTGAAAATGTATCTAAATTCTAGATCCTTCACTAAAAATTCATTTTAAAAGATTAAAATAAAACAAAAAACAAACCAGTTATCACAGAAGTCAAGACAATTTGAGCTTCTATGAACAAAGAAGTATTTCTCTTCATGTTTCCACAATGCATTGTATTGGGTAGAGTTCAATGCACAGAAATTCACAATTCCTTATTCAGTCATTTTCTATTAGTCTTTGTCTAAAGATGGTTGGACCATACCCACTTCATATACGATCCTCAAAATAGGAAAATCAAAATCCATTTGGTATTTAGGGGGGAATTCAGGATAGTGCAAAGTGAGGTGCGGAGTCTTCGCCTCACTTCGCACTGACTGAAATGCGCTCGCTGATGTCCTGCACGCGGACATCAGCGAGCGCTTTAAAGGGATTCCAGTCTCAGCGAGACCAAAAGAGTCGCCTCGCCGAGACTGAAACTTAACACTTTAAACACTTTAAAGCAGGGGTCTCAAACTCGCGGCCCGGGGGCCAACTGCGGCCCTCGAGACGATAGTTTGTGGCCACCCACTTGATCCAACACAGAGGGGGTCCTGGCTGACTCCCTCCATGGTTTGGGGAGGGCTCCTGTGACCTAATCGGTCACAGGAGAAAATAGGAACCCGGGAGCGCATGTGATCAGTGCTTCTGGGTTCCTTCTCCTGTTTAGTGCT
>WMED01017201.1:0-13082 GCA_019650415.1 Pipa parva | reverse complement strand
TTCTTATTTAAACTGAGCATTGAGCTTTGTGAGTGGGCAGGCACCAAGGTATTATAACGGGATTGCTTCTGAGTCAATGACATTAACCCACATTAGAAAGATTAAAAACACAGTGATGAATTGCCAACATGAGCTAGAAATTGTCTGAAGCAATTGTAAAGGCAGTTATTGTCAATCATGTGACTATTCTCTAGTGATAAAACAGGGACATTGACCTTCTTTATGCTAATTTATGGATATTGCCATTATGTTGTCATTATTGTAGAAAAAGATAAATTTGATGACATTGTCTCCTTTAAATAAATTCAGGTAAAACATGACATCACTTCACTATCTTTGCCAAGTTTGCTACAACTCCCCATCACTACACTATGCCTGACAACAACACTCACAAAATAACTGTGTGACAGTCGGCAACAATTCAGCCCATCATATTGACAATTTGGTAAATAATGAATATGTGACTGCACTACACTATGGCGGAATTGATGCAAATAGATTTCTTGCTTTATTTCCGTTTCTTCTGTCTTTCCTCTTTTTACATTATTCAGAGTGGGAACCTCCTACCAAGTGTGTCATTAATTCTCATCACTTTATTTAACTACGTATACAAACACTTGCTTTCAAATGTCTTATTATGTTCTTCTTGTCTTCATAACACTCTGTGCCCTGGTAACTTCATCTAAATAAAGACATTGTAGTATATTAATGAGCTAACGCTATTTGTTTATTCGTATCCCTTCTCTCCACTTATTCACACCTGCCACTGAGTCGCTATATTGTCATTGTAAAGCTGTAAATTGATAGTGTATATTGATACATTGTCTTGGCCTACAGCTTTCTCTCTATGGGGGCCAGCAGCAGCAACAATCCATACTATAAAGAACATTTGCTTTGTGAGGTCATGTAGGATATGTTAATCACCAATCGAGTTCTATCTGGTCATCTTTTTGTATCACTAGATTCCGTGCCCAGTGCCCTGTTTATGTTGGGCAGTGTCTGATAAGCCATTAACATGCAATGCCATTTTTCTGTTAAGCCTTCATGTGTAATGTTACAGTATATCACATTTTTCTGACAATAAATCACAGCCAAAGCAGGAGAGGAATATGGGCGAAGCAGATAGAGGAAAGGACAGGATAACTGCTGCTTCAGAATGAGAAATGTGAGAGACAGAAATAAGGGAGAAATATAAATGCCTAAAATAGATGCAATAAAAATAAAATAGATTTTTTTGGACTGATATGCTGGAGCAGCGCTCTCACATCACTGGTTTTTCTCATCCCCATCCCTCTCATTTGTCAGATAAATATACAGATGGAAAAGTGGGGAGGTTTTTTTTTTTTTTCATTTATTTATCAAGGAATAAGAAGATTTATTGTTGGCAAATAAAACTTTTCAAATACGTGTTCATCTTGCTCCAGCCTGCTATACAACATATAGGAACAGAATCACTGGAAAACTACCTCACATCTTTCCATCCCCTCAATCTGCATGTGTTTAAGACAATAAACGGACATTTTATGCAGAGCTTTATGGGAGTTAATCTACCTTTTGTCCATTCCTCCACTGACATCCAAAGAAAGTTTTTACAGGGGAGAAGTGCACAACATGTTTCTTAGACCGGCATTTACCGGTACTGGGCTGGAAATACATCACCATGCGTGCTGCCATATTGGGTATGGTGGCAGCTATCCACTAAACAAATGCCACGAGGCAGAGGGGCACGTCAGAAGGCTTGAACTTCCAATGTGCTACTTTATAAAAGGATTAAGCACAGCAGGCTGCTGTAACATAGTAACATAGTAACATAGTTTATAAGTCTGAAAAAAAGACACAAGTCCATCCAGTTCAGCCTATTTTCCTGCAATGTTGATCCAGAGGAAGGAAAAAAACCATGAGGCAAGAGCCAATTATCCTCATATTAGGGAAAAAATTCCTTCCTGACTCCAAATATGGCAATCAGAATAATTCCCTGGATCAAGATCCCATCTTCAGTTATCTATTACCCATAATTTATAATGTTCTTACACCGAAGGAAAGCATCCAAACCAGTTTTGAACTCCTTAATGAAGTAGCATGAAATGTTAATATCCACACACCCCTGATGTCAGGAACAGGAAGCCAAAGGCTACATCAGGTTTTTGGGAACTGGGAGGGAAACATGTAATCCTTTAATCTACCCTGCAGATACCAATGCCTGCTTTAGGCCTGGTTTAAATTGGTGCAAAAACGCTGGCACATATACACTGCACTTTGACAATTTGTGTGCCGCAAATCTTTATTGTACTTACCTTCTCTGGCCACACTCGCGTTAGCGCACTCAGACGCTTCTTGCCGCATATTATTTGCTGAGCAAATGGACGCGACACAAACAATACGAGCAGATAGGAGGAGCCGGGAACACCAAATGAGGATTCACACTGCATTAGGTAAGTACAATAGGAAAGTGCATCCTGAAGATATGCTGGCCTGATTTTGCTAGCGTATTATCAGGACTCTCTTTTCTTAAAGCACAGTGCATAATTGTACTAGTGTGAACCTGGCCTTAATAGAGCTTACAATCTAATTCTCTTACACAATCATACAACTACAGAGAAGAGACAACTTGGAAAGACCCAATTTATTTTCCTAGCTTATTTTGGAACTTTTTGGTGGAAATCAAAACCAGCATGAGAACATATAAACTCCATGACTATGATCTCCTGGATAGAACTGAAACCAGGACGCCATTGTTCCAATAACAGAATAGTCTGTTTGATATTCTAGTATGTATATACTGTATATGTACTGTATATTTAATAATAAAAATGTAGTACCCTGAGTAACTGCAGCCTATTTGTTTCTGTAGAAGGTATAACAGGAAATCTGGTGGCGCATGGATTCTCTGATTCAGTGTTGGATTGGCCTACCAGGACACAGTAGGTAAAAAATTGCTTCTTATGCCTAATATGTTGGTTCTTTTACATAATATAGCCCCTTCCGAGACACACATACAACCACACTACATCCAGTGTGATTCCCAAGAAAAAATGAATCACCCATACTATATCACAACACTGTTGGGGAATTCATTAACAGAGAAAATCTTTACCAAGAGCTAGTAACTCAAAGCAACCAATCAGCAGTCAGCATTCACTGGTGTGGCAGAAGCTAGAATTATGAAAGCCAATTTCTGATTGGATGTTATGGGTTACTAGACCTTGATTGCCCTGTTGATGAATTCCTTGACTATAAGTTCCATTAAAAACTATAATTACTATGCAAATACAAAGTTTGCTACATGCTCATACAGATGAAGATTAGAATTCCAGCATGACACTTTAAAGCAGGGGTGGGCAAACTACAGCCCGTGGGCCGAATATGGCCCTCCAGAAGTCTTGGACCGGGAGGATATTAAAATGAGGGGCGTGACCAAGCACCATAGGTGTCAGCACACTAGGCACGCCCACCCCGGCCCTCTGAAGCCATCGGGCCATTCATGTGGCCTGATGGCTTAAACGTTTGCTCACCCCTGCTTTAAAGGTACCAGGCAGGAACATCTACAGTATGTCTAAGAAACTGGTGCAGCTGTGTTTACTGTTAGAAAGATTTTAAACTTGTGCACATTTTTACTACATGTAATACATAAGCTAAGTATAACCAACAAATATAAAACATTTTCTTCAGCCTTTCTTACAGCTTGTAGAAAATGATACATTTCTAATTGAAGATTGGAAAATTAAGTATGTAAAAAGGTTAGAGCAATTATGTTGTTCTACATATTGTATAATATTGTATAATATGAATCGATTGTGTGAATCTAGATTGATGCAGGATTTGGGACATTTTATATTTCTTGGCCTGATTATAGTACTGTTTATGTTAGTTTTATAGAGCCTAACATGTCTGTGAACAATTGACTTTGTAGCAGATTTTTTTCAAAATAAAAGATATAAATAGCTGAACATTGACAGTTGGTTTCAGCCTTGCAGAACTCACTGTGCATGTGCTCATGGGATTTAATAGACTCTAATACCTCTATGAACAGTTTGACTTCATAATCCCTGTGTATTACAAGGCAGGCTTCGCCTGCTCATTCAGAAAGTGTACTTAATTGTTGCTCTGTACCAGTGGAGTTTAAAATGTAGACGAGATTGCTATACATCAGAAGTAATCTCAGAAACTGCAGTGGGGGCGCCAGTCCGATAAGATGACAATTGCACTTTGAGGGTCATGTAAAGGTGTGAATTTACATTTTTGCAGCTCTTCAAATCACTATGCTTGTTCATGCACAGGTAATTCGATTATTCAGTAAGTGGTGGTGTCTGTTGCAGTAGCGAATTCAGCAAGGAGTTTTGTGTTGTATTTGCCAGTTTTGCTTAGCCAGATTACTGTGGTGAATTAGGGAGCTGATGGCAGGACTGCTACTGTCCGACTGACTACGCCACACTACATAACAGATGGCTACTGTTGCCATAGCTTCTTCGCTCTTACTTTGATGAAGCACACTTGCCCTTTTTGGCCTTTTGTCATTTAGTTCCTCAGTACCTCACAGACTTTAAGGGCCTAATTCACCAAGCTCCGAAGTGAGGTGCGGAGTGTTCGCCTCACTTCGGACTGACTGATCTGCACTCGCTGATGTCCTGCACGCGGGCATCAGCGAGTGCAGATCCATCATTCCGAAGTGAGGCAAACACTTCGCACCTCACTTCGGAGCTTGGTGAATTAGGCCCTTATATGTTACAAACTGTGTATCCTTTAGTACTGCTCTGGCCTGATGAAGGAATATTTCTCAAAACCTTGTCTTAAAGAATGTAATGTTACTTCAAATAAAGTATTATATAATACTACGGTACTTATCTGTAACGGTCGGCAACGCCGACCGTTCCTTACCTGACAGGTGGCGTCTCAGCGCTCCTTCCTTAGGCGCACGAGCCGCGCCTGTCAGGCCTTTGTAGCATCCGGCAACACGCACGCAGCCAGCGCGCTCACGTGACACAGGAGGTGTCAGGAGCGCTCCCACTGCATGCAGTACTGCAAGGCCTATATAAGGCTGGAGAGCTTGGGCATTCAGTGCCTAAGCTTCCAGCTAGATAGGTCCTGACATTTACTAACCTGTAAAGTCATTATCCGTGCTTTCTGTTCCTAGTGTGCCTCTTCTGTTTAAAGTGACAGTTCATTGTTTGCTCTTTCCAAAGTAGTTCCTGTTCTACCACAAGTTACTTCCAAGTTTGTTCCTGCCTACTCTGATCCCATAGCGTTCCTGCTTCCTGGTGATTCTCACATTTTCTGTATTAAAGTGACAGTCCCTAATTGCACTACAGTAATTCCCAAGTTCGTTCCTGTATCTGCTACAGCATTGTTCGAGTGTGTTCCTGTGTCTAATACAGTATCTGGTCAGCACTAGCAACTACCTTGGAGGGTACGCTCGGAGGTCATGACCTGGAGGTCCTTTGCAGCTAAGACCAGTACCTCCTTGCGGGGGTTAAAGGCGAAGACCAGGGGCCTCTTAGATTCCGCACCTCGCAGCGTACCTAAAAGTCAAACTTCAAGGTAGTACAGTGGGTCCACTATCCAACCGTGACATTATCTTTGTAATCACTTTGATGAGTAAGTCCCTAAATCCTTAAAGGAAATGAAAAGTTAAAAAATGTTTTCTGTTAATTCATTATTTTCCTGATATAAACCTTTTCTCTCCTTTAGCTTGGTACATCTTTTCATACTGCCCACGTCTACTCATGCTGACACTTTCACTTACATAGGTGAGTGTTTAAACAACTTATAATGATTGCTAACCTGTTTCCATTTGCTGTGCACAATAAAAGTAATCCACAGTATTTAGTTTTTTGAACAAATGCAGTTCTTACAGCCTGTAAAAAGATGGAGTACAAGGTTCTCTTTGTCTAGGGTTAGGAGGTGGGAGTACCAATTACCAAAGTTAGAGAAATTGATCATTAATAAAAGGACAAGAACTTTACTGCTCTTGCGGTATCTCAAGAACAGGTGGCTCAAATATTAATATAATACAAGACATGTTTTAATAATAAAATAATAAAAAATGCATCTCTTGGAAAATGTTGTCCATTAAGATATTTTAAATTCTTAATAAATCTATATAAGGACTTTTTGAAAATGACATATATGAACATGAAAATGGGCTCTCTAGGATGACATTTAACTGAATTGCTCTCGTACAGATATGTATGTATAGACATGGTTCTCACATTTAAAGGTAGGCATTAAGTAAATTTCATATAAGGAAACTAAGGCAGTTGACATTATCCCTGACCATATGATTTTCATTGTATTATTATAATCTAATAAGATACTACAAGGAATTTTAAAGGACAGTTGAGTTAAAATTGCAACAGTATAATGCATTTCTGATATTTATAACATGCCATGATCTTTAAAATATTTTTTTAATATCTATGCAGTATATAATTACTGTGTAGGTACATTAGGATAATAAGTGACCACAACACCTACAATTCAGTGAAGGGACTGCTACATTATTTTTCTGCCTCAGATCAGCATCTATCACAAGATCTATCTATCTATCTATCACTTCACTTCCAAATCTAAGAAAGGTCACATGCATTACACACACAAATTCAGGTACCAAAGATTTTTTGTTTAATCACCCTTTATGTAACCCTTATTGAAGAATGGAGTTAATTTTGCTTTTGGATTTATAAGGATAACAGTAACATAATCCAGGTCTTACTGTACAACACCAGATCTGTGTAACAAAGTGCTTTATCCCACAGGTCTAAAGCAGGGAACCCATACTGAGGTCTGATTCACTCTCCTGAAACATCTCAAGGGGCCCACAAATTATACTGTAAAGTGGATTGTCTGTCACATCTGGTTAAATCAATGGCACCATTATGATAACCAGTTTTAATTAGGTAAGATAAGTATATGATTTAGGCCAAGCAATCAGGAACAGATTAAGGCTGGGTTCATACCGGTGAATTAGATGGTAGTGGTCTACCACTGTAGTCACTTGTGGAGAGAGCATCAGCACTCGATGAAATTGGCTGAGCTCCCTCGAGAGCCACATGAGTGCCCTATCTGGGGTGCTCATAATGACACTTTTGTTTGACTTCAGTATGTATAATTTTATTTATAAAGCATCACAAATTCATGCAGCGCTGTACAGTTCAGTAATAAAAGAATAATACAGACATCGGAAAAGTGCATTAAACAATACAAGTATAATATCACAAGGATATTTCACTTTAAGTGCTATGTTGCGGATGACACAAAAGGTTGGAGGTCTCTGCCCCATAGAGCTTACAATCTAAATAGTAGGAAGACTTACACAGAAAGAAGGGTAAAAAAAGATCTAGCAATGTACTGAAACACAGGTCAATAAATACAAATAAATAGATCAATGAATACAGATATTAAGCATGAATAACTAAAGATTAAATATATACATAAAAATCAGAGATAAAAATCATTGCTAGTGCTCCGAAAGAAAGGACTTCAGTTTGTTTTAAAAATGCAGAGGAAATGTTCCTGGCGAAGATAAAGGGGTATAGAATTCCAGATGTGGGGGGCAAAGAGAGGAAAAGGTTTAAGACGATAAACAGTATTAGTAATGTATGTGGCATGCAAAGCTGGTTGCTTTGGGAGGAGCGCAGTTGACGTTGAGGAATGTATGGGCATATGAGTGAGGAAAAATAGGAAATACAGTGTGAAGGGCTTTAAATGTCAAAAGGCAAATGTAAATGATTTTTTTTTTTGCTTAAGGGGAGCCAGGGAGCAGAGAGAGATTAGGAGAAAGGCCGTCCCCTCTGGGGAGAGAGAATTCTGCCAGCAGAATTTAGAATAGACTGGAGTGGTGAGAGGTAGGAAGCTGTAAGGCCAGATAGAAGAACATTGTAGTAGTCCAAGTGGGACAGGACGAGAGAATGAATGAGGGTGTTAGCAGTGGAGCGAGAGAGAAAGGGGCGGATCTTGGCAGTGTTGCAAAGGAAAAATCGACAGGTTTTAGCAGTGGAAGGGATGTGTTTATAGAAGGAAAGAGCAGTCCAAAGTCACTCCAAGACAAGGTACAGAGATTACTGGGTTGATGATCGCACCATCAACTAGAATGGAAAAGACAGGAGCAGGTCCAGGTTTGGGTGGAAAGATAATCAAGTTTGTTTTAGCAAGATTTAATATGAGCTGGCGCTTGGCCATCTATGAGGAGATAGCAAAGAGACAGCTAGAAATTTGAGACTGTTATTCTGTTATTAGCACAAGAGCGGATAAGTAAATTTGGATATCATCGACATACAAGTGATAGTAAAGACTAAATGAATTGATGATATTACCCAAAGGAAAGAGTGTACAGGCCTAGCGGTATCAGCATAGGCAGCTGCCTAGCGTACTTCTTATGCTTCTCAAATTGGGGGCTCTATCCTGCTGGGAACATCCCTTCCTTCCCCAGCCCCACCTCTCCTCTGGTGTAGCACTAATAGTGCTACAGCACTATCTTCCCATTGCTCCCCCAACCTGTCACTTTCTGGGCCTAGGACATCATGAAACCTTTTCCAAATCCTGCTTGTAATACAGCATATATAATCAATTGGACACTGGACACTCTGTGAATTTAACAAAAACTAAATGGAAGCAGGTAGGGGTCCTTACACATTCCCAGATGTTAATGGTCTAATAATTGCCTGCAATGTGACAAAAAAGTGTTTGGCCTGAATTTAATTATACATAAAATGTATACAGCAAAATATCTCAGAAATATTTTCTCTTGTAGGGTTAATAACAAAAATCAGTGTTCCAGACACTGAGTTTCAAAGCAATAGGCATTAAAATAAAAATATGACTTGTGACTTTAAAAAATAACTACAAGACGTGGATTGATTTGAGCTTTAAAGGTCATTTCTTTAGCTACTTGGCTGACCAAGATTAAACCCCATCAAACAGCCTCTAAGGCAAATCTATTACAGTCTGGTTGAAACCTCCTTACTCAGAGATATGGGATGACACCTCATTTCAGGTTCTGTGGTGTGCAGTCTCATAGCATCATTATACTCTAGAAATGACCAGACCCGGGACTCAATATTTGAATGACCTTCCATTTCAGCTGGTAATATACAGAATTGAAAGAAGCAGAACTGGAAAACGTGCAGAATTTTAAGGGAAGCCAATCACTAAACATGAAAATAAACTACCATATCAACATCCTGCTGTAACTTACTTGTGCAGAGACTTCAGTGCATGTGCCCTACATGTTAAAGCAATCAACTGAAGTTCAAATATAAAGTTCTGAATAAAATATAAATTTCATTTTTTTTAAGTATTACTGACCACAGCAAAGCTGCAAATGGAGGAAGGACTGTAGGAACCTATTTAATATCAGATCAAAGGAGCTAAGAAGCAGTATCATATTGATTAGTAATAGAATAGATTGTAAAATAATAGAGAGCACTCTATAAAGGTAAGGTAGATTTTGTATTAGAAAGTCCCTTTAAGTAGGCTGCACTACCAGTTAGAATATTTAACCTTCCTTAGTTTTAGGCTAGGATCACACTAGTGCAGGGATGGTGAACCTATGGCACGTGAGCCTTCGTCATACCCTGCTTTTAGTACAGGCCACGGACCCGATCTGACAGTTTTCAGGCTGGATCCATGGCCTGCACTGAAGAAGCGCACACGAGCAGGGGAGTTCTCCTCCCCCGACGCATGTGTGCTCCCTCCCCCGGTGCTGGCGTGATGACATCACTCACCAGCACCAGCACTTTGGGGGACGAGCTCGTGGGTGACGTCACCTTTTTGGCATAGAGTGCCAAAAAGGTTCACCACCCCTGCACTAGTGTATGATGCACAGCACATCATATGCTCATGTGAAAAAAACAAATACGGCTCTAAGAAAGCCTATGGACTTACCTAGTTCCGGACACACTAGTGTATGATGCACATATGCTGCATCCGGAATGCTGGGTGTCGCATTTTGGCCGGCGTATGATACACTGTGCACAAAATGTGGCTAGATAGGAAGCTCCGTGAACACCGAGAGAGAATATACACTGTCGCTGGTAAGTACAATAGAAAAAAAACGGCAGAGCGTATTTTTTTTTCACACTAGCGTATGATGCGCTGCACATCATACTCTAGTGTGAATCTAGCCTAACAGTTTTGTATTATATAAGAATGTCTGCTAATCAGATCTTTATGTACATCTGTTGAATATTTGCTGTGGCATCACCCCCCAGCATTAACTATCTAGTTTAATATCTAGTAAGATGAGTTATTTTGTTGTTGTAGTTGTTTTGTGGCGGTAGTTTTTGTTTTTATTTTGCTTTTCAGTTAAAGAAAAACCTACAGACAGAAATGCCAGAGAAGCAGACCCAAATATCACTGGTTAAGCTAAATAGATCTTCTTCCCTTACTAGAAGAAACACTAACTTCACAAAACTGTAATTACTGCTGAGCAGACCATTAAGCAAGTACATCAGTGAGGCATACCTTCCTCTGTAGAACTTCCCTTTTGCCCCTTTGATTTTGGAAGAAAAAGGGGTAGTTTAGAGGCACAGTGATGTTGCAGAGCACCTGGTTCCCCTGGGAGTATGGACCCTGTGGCTAGAGCAACTGTTGTGACACATAAAATTGCCAACTGTAACTGTCTCTGTGATGTGCCTTATCCCCCTGTCAGAAGAAATAAATATTTCCACTATGTTAAATCCCTAGAGACCTCTGCTGGTGGGTAAAGGCCTTAGGAAAAAGTACTGCAAAGTGAAAAGGACACAGTTAATGCTGAGCAAATACATTTCAAACAAGTCATGTGACGCACAGTCATTTGTGTTTGTAAAGGTATTCCGCTATAGAAATACGTAGTGCTGGCTCAGTATTGTGATCGCCCTATGCAGTCTTCAGTTATTAGTAGGTATTACTGTAGGTAATGCTTTGTACTCAGTATTTCATAATTTAGTATGAATGAAATCTGGATGTTTGCAGCAATTTATCTAGCCTGCTGGAAACCAGGACTTGTCCCAACTCTTCACACACATCCATAAGCATGGCTGCTGCTAAGAGCTGGAACAAAATGTCTAAAATAAAACCAGCAGAGTTAACCAATTAGCTCTGCTAATGTGTGCTTTAAATTAGCCCCTCCTCCTGCTCTTCATGGGGTTTATACTGTACTACAAATAAAGTTCTCGTTTATTTAAAGTGATATTAGGTCTTCCCTTAATCATTAAATGAAATGCTCAATTCATTTCAATAAAATAAATAGTTTAAGGTGCATTTCCTATTTATCACCAGTTTTTCAGATTGCATGTGTGTGTTGTGACTAACAAAACTCCAGATCAGCTATAACGAAAAAGGTGTGGCAAGGTCTATTTTACATTAGTTACCGGAACGGTAAATAAATAGTATTTTAATGAAAATTCCCAGTGCTAATTATGCTATTTAGGGTAAATTGTATATGCCTAAAGTAAATAGTGTTCTTTTGCTATTGAATTGGATAAATCTCATGTTTATTTATAAAGGAACCAGTGTAACTGTGGAGATTTATCACTTTCTCTTTATCCAAAGTAATTGTGGTAGGAATTATTAATTTTTTTTTTAATGGGGTTCTGCTTATATTATTTCAATACAAATATGTTATGCATACTCAGACTAAAAATCCATTTTTTTCCAATGATGCACTTAGGAAATGCTCCGGTTTCCAAAATAAATTGTTATGCCGCTGTCATTTTTCGGAGATCTTTCTATCCACTGGGGACCGGTGTCACTACAGTGTCAGCAAAAGGGACAATTCAAGATTATCTTTCATTGCTCCAAAGAAAATGATGGATTGCACCTGGTCCAAGGTTTCCTAATGTTTTCAGTGAAAAATATATTTGGTGTGATAGCACAGAAAACACCACTCTGATGCTTGATAAATAGTTGAATTCTCTGAACTGCATTGGCTTTGTGACATTGCTTTGTGAGAAAACAAAGTCATAAGCAGTTTGGTCTTTTGGAAAAAATGCAACTTGATAAATAGCTGAAAGCGAAATCAATAATATAAACACTAAGGATTGTCAAGTAAAATACAATTTACGCTTGATAAATAGGACCAACAGTTGGTTCCACAAGGGCAGGAACGTGGTAATGTAAAACTTGTAGTAGTATTTTGAGGGTTAGTAAGGTGTCTAGGTAACGTGTATGGGACCCAGTGAGATTGAAATTGGTGAAGGGGATGTTTAGAGGGTCTGATCACTATTTTGTTCAGGACTCTATAAGCGAGAAGGTAAGCATGAAAGCCCCCACGTGACTTCAGTTCCTATTTAAGGGCCTTTGAAACCATCAACTGTAAAGGACCAGTATAACCACAAAAATAAAAAATACTGTATGTATGGATATGGCAGTTATTCCTACATAGCACCACCTGTTGCACTACATGGGGTGACATATACTGTATATATTTATATATAGATATATAGATATAGATCTGTTTCATTATATGGGTGGAAACTGCTGCTCTTTATGAACTATTAAGTGAGGAGGACTCCTGCCCATTATATGCAAGGATCTGCTACTTTGCATAGTACACTTTATGAGGGAAACTGCTTACATTTCTAAGCCTCTAAGGAGCTGAACTGAGGCACTATATGGGGGAACTAGTGCACTGTATGCTGCACTTTATGGGGATAATGTCTACACTGTATGAGGCAATAATAAAAGGGAGATATCTTTTATAATGTATTCAGTGCTATATGGGGGGAACTACTGCTACATTTTATGGGGCACCACATGGAGGAAATGCTGCATTATATGGGATACTGTTTTAGGAGGGATAAATGCTGCTGTACTGTATGGGACACTATATTAGTGGGGGTCTGTTGCACTACATAGAACACTATATTGTGGGGACTGCTGTACTGTATGTGGAACTGTATTACAGAAGTAGGCTGCACTACATAGAACACTATATTGTGGGGTCTGCTGTACTGTATGGGGAACTGTTTTCGAGGGATAGGCAGCACTACATAGAACACTATATTGTGGGGTCTGCTGCACTGTATGTGGAACTGTATTACAGAAGCAGGCTGCACTACATAGAACACTATATTGTGGGGTCTGCTGTACTGTATGGGGAACTGTTT